>MU226221.1:465511-480153 GCA_018584345.1 Thuja plicata
AGTTGTAAGAGGGAATTAAAGAGGAATGGGTGCCCATTTTGGAGAGAAATTCCCCATGTGGGTGAGCATTCCATTAGCCTTAAAAAGGTTAGGAATCACCCATTAAGCATAGTTAGAGGACAGTTAGCTATGGAAGCATACTTAGGAAATGAGGTGATGGGAGTATGGTAGGAATAGGGTAGGCTTTAGGGTAGGATTAATAGGTTCCTAGATAGGGTTTAGATTATAATCCAAATTGAATTTGAATAAATCATGCTTAAGAAGAATTAGGAATATGGAGGATTTAATAAATATAAATTATTAAAAAGGGGATTTTGTGGAGCCAAATGTATTTAAATAAAATACATTAGAACAGTATTTATACTATTGATATTGATAAATGAAACTATTTAATTGATTGAATTAAATAGTTAGAGGAATAAGAGGGAAAATAATATTAATATTTTTGGACCTCTATATTTTGCCCCTCTTTGACATGGCGTCGCAAGTGACGTTTCATCAAAGACAAGAAAATGAGTTGCCCCAGAGGAAGAGGGTTTCTAGGAGTCATGCTAAAGCAATGATGGTACAGGGTTGTGTCCCCTCGAGAAAATAACACAATGAAGATGACATTGTGGAATTTTCTTGAAAAAGGACGCAATGGGAGAGAGGAAAGGAAGGAGGGAATAAATAGAAGCCTTCTGAAATGCAATTAAGAATGCAAATGCAAATGATATTAAATGTAGCTAATGAGCATCGGGGATCCATTTGTGTGAAAAATATGGGGAGCACATCTGATTTTGATATTGCCATAGGAGGTATGCATCAGGTGTTAGAAAACACAGATGACAAAATTCCTTTGCGTGGACTAGACGCTCAAACAAAAGCACACTATAAAAGATGCATGTATCAGTAGCGACCAGTCACAATGCACCAAGATATAGCAGATCAAGGCAGTGGTGAGTAGGTTTGAACTGGCACAAAAAGATAAAACGATGAAGAAGGCCTCATGACCAAGTAGTCATTCGGTCCAAAGTTCTTGCCATGAACAGGATTGAGGTGATGAAGGATTTGATAAGCCGATGGGAAGGATGCATCCTGATGGGAAAAAATTGGATTTGATTGAATTTTATTTGATTTGATGGAAAGAAATTTGATGACAAAAGCGGTGAATAGGATGGAGAGAAAGGATAGTCGGTCACAAAATTTATTTGGTGAAAAATTGTGTCACAGTCGCATGAGTCGAAACGTTGCTGAAAACTAAAAGTTGGAGAAATGTGGAAATAATAAAGGGTTTATTGCATGTTTTTGGAGAATATGTGATGTTTTTGGAATTTTTAAATTTTTTAGATTTTTCACGATTTTCAAATGTTTTTGAGATTTTATGCGTATTTCAGCTTTACAACAGGATGATATATACAAAAATATATACAGGGGCGGGGAAACAGGGGTGGGAAAAAAAAGGGGAAAATGGGGGCTATAAGAGGGGCTGGGGGGGTTAAAGAAGGTCATTTATGAATAGTGAATAGTAAAATTTGAGCTCTAGAGTGAAATGATGGCTGATAAGAGGATGAAGGGGCAGCTTGGAGAGCACGTTCACACACACGGGAGGCCCACCGAGCAACCAGTACCGGTAAGTTAGCTATCTGAGACCTTGTATTTATTTTTATGAAGTCATTTATTTTTTTTAGGGGGGTAGATAGTGCATTAATGAGGTAAAATGGGGTTTTGGACTAGAGATGCCAGTTCTCAAACTAGCATCTACAAGGACGCCGATCCCTACGTTGATGTCTTTGTAGACACCGATCCCCAGATCAGTGTCTCTAGAGCCAACGGTGTTGAACCGACATGTTCAAAGACACCAGACCCAGGCCTACATCTTCAAAGATGCTAGTTTGCGGGAATGCAGACGGAGACGCTGGTGTATGAACTGTCATTTCTGGGTGAACTGGCATTTGCGCCTAAAAGAGCAAACGTCGAGAGGGAAGGAAATGGAGGGACCCGGTTGGGGCCGGGGATGGGTAAGCATAAGACCTAGGGACAAGATGCCCCATTTTGACAAGGGTTAGACTAGGACTTGAAGAACAGGTGACTGAAATGGTGGATTCTAAAATTCTTGTAGGAGCAGTTCCCACCATTGGGATCACGAGAGCATTAGCCTCCTACCATGGAGTTGGAGGCTTAGTTGATGGAGGATGATTGGAGATTGTTAGTTGTGGTAGCATTAGATTATGTGCCCCATTGGCCTAGGCTATGGGTGCACAATGGTATGATGACCACCCTGATTGAGCGGTGGCATAGCGACACCACTACTTTTCACTTGCGTATTGGAGAGGCGACCATCACGCTGGAGGATGTCTGGCAGATTATATGGATACCCATCTGAGGGGAAATTCCTTGATACATGTTGGAGGATAGTGACCACTACATGGAGATGGAATTTAGGTGGTCGATGAGGTGGATCCCTACATATCAGACCTGGATTCTCTGGCACCCGACCGTTGACAGGAGACTTAGGTGGATAGCCCTCTATATTGTAGGATAGATCAGGGGCCAGATGTTAGCGGACCTTGCGGGACACAACTTTGGTATGGGATGGTCATGGGAATTTTCTCAGATGCTAGAGGAGGGGACCTCATATTACTGGGGATATGTTGTCCTAGGACAACTATACCATGATTTACACATGGCTGCATACCACGAAGCACGCAACATGGGGACTAGGGTGACGCTACTATTAGTATGGGCCTGGGAGCACATTGCAGTGTTCTGATCCATGAAAGTTCAGGAGTCATGTCAGCTTGGGGAGCCCTATGCCTATAGATACAGGCTCCCTCTGAGATACACCTCTATTGGGCAAATGGGATACTGGCGACGGTTGCAAGATGAGGTATAGGTTTTCTGCTGGACACCATACAGGTTGTGCGAGCCATGGGGGGATATAGACTGGGTAGCAGGGGTAGAGGATGGTTTTGAGGACCTTTTATACCTCTCATACATTCAGACAAATTATTTTCTACTGGGGAGGACTATCCACCAAATAGAGTGATACAGACCATCTAGGGTCATGCGGCAGTTTGGGCTATAGTAGGGAGTGATGGTAGAGGATACCTTACATCCTCATGTCACCAGGGAGGTAGGTACATGGGGGACGTACATGAATGATCTCATAGTGAGGGCATCAAGGAGGGATATGGTATGGCTAGATTTTGTGGTGCGGCCAGATATCATAGATGCAGTGATGACCCCAGAGTATGCAGCATGGTGGGTTGTGCACACACCAGTGTTACTGACTGACCTAGCTCAGGTGATTTCTCATGAGCAGCTGATAGGGGAATTGGATGTGGATGATGGTACCAAGATTGGGGATGCCCTAGAGACCTCATTAGCGGGTCAGAGGAAGAGGCTGCAGAGATGGGTGAGACCTCAGACTAAGGCTCAGGCACAGGATCAGGGGCCACCACAGGCATAGGCACAAGATCAGGTGCAGGCACCACCAGTGCCACCACAGGTATAGGGGCCATAGGGGCCACCCGCAGGGTATGTGGCATAGGAGATTCATGATACTGTTATCGTAGAGTGAGACAACCTTCAAACAGAGTGCACCAGACTACGTAGTTTATTAGACATGGCGGTGGTGTCTGACACAAGCTTGCACAAAGAGATTGCCCAGATACAGGGATTACTGACTGCCAAGATGTCACGGGCTGACAGGGCAGAGGGTGCACTAGACACCCTACAGGGTCGGGTGGATTTAGGGGAGTTTGTGATGGTGGACTTGACTCAGGATGCGGGGGACATGCGTGCCAAGATAAACACTCTCATGGGCCAGCTGGATACACTAAGCCTGCAGATGGAGTAGGCAACAAATAAAATTTCTTCATTGACCTTAGAGAGGGATACAGCAGAGGGATATAGGGCTGAGTGTGACATTGTTCGACAGGAAGCAGCTCATAGAGATGTGAACAGGGTAGGTAGGGAGGCATCCCACTATAGAGCACTTTATCACCAGCTAGTTCCTGAGGGACAGAGACGAGACTATTCAGAGAGGTCACATTCTCAGAGCATAGTTCGGACATCATCATCATAGGGATCAATGGGGATGCCACCACGTCCACCACCAGGGCGGGGAGGTGAGCCATCACAGCCACCAGCATGACTCATCAGAGGATTAGATGACACACAGTTTTGTATTTTTTAGATTATTCATGTATATTGGCACTGAGGTGCATGTGATGTATTTTATTGATAGACATTTGATATATATATATATATATATATATGATGAGGACTCTATTGATGCTTATGATGTATGATCTATATGATGTGTTGATGCATACTATATGATTACTGGCATTTGATGCTTGTAGGTTGTGATGTATATGGATGACTTAATTATGTATATATGATGTATGACTTATGCAGGATGAATGATGCTTATATGTATATGATGTACTGACGTGTGTGGATGTAGGATGTGATGTATTTTTATGATGTATGCAATATATATGCTGATGTTTTATGTATATGTGCCAAATGAATCTAAATGATATTTTCACAATGTAAGAATAAAATGAATCTAAATGAATTGAGTATGAAAATGGAATATGAATCTAAATGTTGTAAAATGTTAGATGAACCTAAATGGATCAATTATGCAAGATGAATTAACAATGCAAGATAATGAACATAAAATGGATGATTAATGCAAGATGAATTAACAATGCAAGATAATGAACCTAAAATGGATGATTAATGCAAGATGAATTAAAAATGCACCTAAAATGAATTTAACAATGCAAGATGTCTTAAATGATCTTAAAATGAATCTAACTATGCAAGATGATAAAATGAATCTAACAATGCAAGATGATAAAATGTATCTAAATGAATTGATTATGCAAGTTAAATAATGGGTTAAGAATGCAAAGTTCTAAATGATACTAACTATTGACATGATGGTTAATGCAATTTACTAATTGACAATGTGTCCTAAATGATATAATGAATGCAATTGATCTAAATGATGAAAGTAATGAGCTGATGCAGGAGCATCCAGGGTGTAAGAGCAATCCTGCATCACCCAAAAATATTTCAGTTTTTTAATTCAATAAGGGCTATCTGTTGCAGACCTACTATTTATGGAAACTTGCTATTTTTAGTAAGTTGGTCATACGATCTTGGAATGTTCCGATTTTACATGTGGAGGTTCATCTCAGTCATATCAGCCTGCCAGTAAAGTTTCATGGCTAGATCGAGTCTGGTTTTGAAGATATTAAAAAATTTTGGTATTGAAAATAGGGTACAGAAACTTCGGGCTCAGTTTTGAAGGCTTTAGAGGCCCCGGATGAGGTCGAAACTTGGGCCAAATGAAGCTTGCTCAATTGAGGTGTTGTAGAGCGCTTCGTGGCATTTTCGAAATGGGGTTATAATAGTCAATCAGGTCAACTAGTGATGACTTATGGTCTCCGAAAGAAGGGCCACCTGAAATGACAGAAAATGATTTTTCTTCAAAATTTATGTTCGGGTTTCAAAAGTTATTTTGAGCCGACTTTGATGTAATAAATTGAAAAATAAAATAATTCTAAGTCTGGTCAGCCCTAAGGGCTAAATTTTTGGAACCTTCTCGGGCGGTGGAAATTGCCTATATAAAGAAGGCTCGTAGTGTTGTCTAGGGAAATTCAAGGTAGTAGATCTGGGGAACAATTCGAAGCTTTGTCCTACAGAATATTGTAAAGGGAATGCCCATGTGGCTTTGCATATTGTAATTCTGAAAATTTGGAATTCTACATTTGTGGAGATAATAAGAAGCCAATTTTCTGTTCTTGCAAATTGTTGTTGTTTCTCTGTTTCTGTTATGTGTTTGTGGTATTAAGGGGAGCACCCTTCATCATGAGCCTAATGAATAGATGCAATAATGATATGAGAGGTAACGGATGCAAATGGGACTCACCTATGTTTTTCTTTTTTTTGTGTGTGTCATGATCAACTGATGAACCAGATGGGTGGACTATGGAGGATCACGAGGGGAATGTTAGCAGGATGATGATTCAAGATGTTAGCATGATGGAGGGAAGATGTAATGCATCATGGATGTACAAGGATCAAACTGAGCGGATTAATTACAAGCGATTAGTTACAACGATTATGTACAAAGATTGTTGCCAACATTCTATTGGATCATGTTACTTGTCTTGATGTGTGTGATATTTGTGAGTGCTGACTGATTAATTCAAGAGGAAAGATACATGCTGTGAGAACCCAAAGATGACGATGATCTAGATTTAAGCTGACGAGAGGAAGGACACATCCTCAAGACTCATTTCTAGAAAGATGGGACTTACCGAGTTGATTGATCAAATGTGCACTACAAGCGAATGATAGAACCAACGTAGGATCTTACAAGGAGAAACCCAAGACATAAGGAATATATAGGACTGATGCTCAGGGGTTGGAATAGTACAACATATGGACAATAATATACAAGATGATGTGTACAAAAGCTTAGTATACGAGATAGGGAGATCATTGCAGACTAGTGCGTATGATATGCGAACACCTAGGGAATATAGGGAATGCGGAGATGGTGCAGGTGATGGAAGGAAATGAGATTTTGATAGATAATGGAGTGGTTCAATATGTGTGGTGCCTATTTCCAGGTTTTCATCACCCATACTTGTCCATGGTGCTTGATTGCCAAATTTTCACCATTGGACGAAAGTTTATCTGTTTATTTTTCTTTTTGATTTCTTTGGATCTTTTGATTTTTTTGATTTTTTTTTTGATATTGCCTCAATGCCTGTTTACCAGGTTTCCACTAGGACAACCATTTTTTTGGCTTCTTTTTTCTTCTTTTTTAGTGATTTTTTTAGGACAATTTTTCATTGTTTTTGTTCTTTTTTCCAGGAATTTTTACTATTTTTATGGATTTTCTCAGATAACTGGAATGAACAACCAACCTTCAAGCATAAAAATGCCTGAGATGAATAATGTTGATAGGATCATTCAATGGTTCTCCTTCAGGAGTGGAGAGTTTATATGCTCTAGAACTGAAGCATGTAGTGACAATGTATGGGCCTTGCTAGGTGACTTTGAACTTGCCTTTCTTTTCCTGATCAGTACTCACTTTCTAATTTTCTTTTAGCACAAGGTCCCCTACTTGGAACTGGCATGGGTGGACCTTCTTGTTATAGTTCCGCTTGAGTCTATTCTAGTAAACAATTAGGTGATCATAAGATTACTAGCACTTTTCATCTAGGAGATCCAGTTGTGTGAGTTGTGCCACCTGGTAATCTTCATCATCAATTAGGCCTCTTAGTGATACTCAGAGGGAGGGTAGTTCAACCTCAATTGGTAAGACTACTTTAGCACTATAGACTAGGGAATAGGGAGTAGTGCCAGTAGGAGAATGGTAGGAAGTGCGATATGCCCGGAGGGAAAGATTGATCTGGAGATGCCAGTCACAACCAGTATCATTGACAACTTTCTTGAGGATTTTGAGGATGGTTTTATTAGTTGCCTCAGCTTGGCCGTTACCTTGTGGGAAATATGGAATGGAGAAATGGTGATGGATATGGAGGCAAGCACAGAGATCATTGACGTGTTGATTTTCAAATGGTGTACCGTGATCTGTGAAGATGGTGGAGGGTATGCCGAAGCAGAAAATGATGTGGTAGAGCATGAATTTGGATATCTGGACACTTGTAGTGAGTGTGAGCAGAATTTCTTCAACCCACCTGATAAAGTACTCTGTTGTTGTTATTATGTACTTGTGGCCTTCAGAAGAGAGGGGAGTAATCTTACCAACAAGGTCAAAACCCCAACAAGAGAAGGGCCAAGGAGGTGCAATAGGTCTAAGGTCCTGAGTAGGAGCATGGATCAAATTATCATGCAGTTGACAAGGTAGGCACTTTTTGATGAAGTCACAAGCATCATGTTCCATTGTAGGCCAATAGTACCCTGTACATAGAAGTTTCTTGGCTAGAACCATGCCACTTGTGTGGGCACCATAGATTCCATCATGTACCTCTTGTAAAGCCTGGGTAGCTTCACTTTCATCTAAACATCTAGAGAGTACATTGTGATAGCCCCGATAATAAAGGGTATTGGCTACAAGGGTGTATCAGGAAGCTCTGCAAATAAAGTTTTGGCATTGGTTTGTAGTGAGATGGTGAGATATGATACCATTTTGTAGATAAGCTTTGATATCATGGAACCATGGGGACTAGGGACCAACCAAGACACATACACAATTTGATTCATTCTTCTCATAGGCGAGAGCATGTAGTTGTTCAACTAAGAATTCACATTGCATAGATTCATGAGGAATCTCTACAAGGGAGCCAATTATGGCCATTGCATCAGAAAATTTGTTCTGTAAGCATGGTACTTGTGTTATCTGCAAGTGGAGGAAGTGTTCTTTCAGCTTGTCAACCATCTTCTTATATGGCATCAATTTGTCATCTTTGGTTTGATACTCATCTAGGACTTGTTTGATGATGAGTTGGGTGTCGCCAAAGACCTGGATATCTGTGATGTTCCATTCTATGACCATGCAGAGTCCTGCAATTAGTGCTTCATATTTTGCAATGTTGTTTGTGTAGGTAAATCAAAATTTGAATAACATGGGGATGTAATCACCTTGAGGTGTTACAAAAAGTATTCCCGCCCCTGCGCCATGAGCTGTGTAGGACCCATCAAATTAAAGTTGCCATGTTGGTTTTTCTTCTATCATGTACAAATGCACATCCAGAAATTCTATGACTAAAGGATATGCATCTACCAATGGTGCTTTGGCTAGTTAATCAACAATGACTTGCCCTTTAATGGATTTTCTGTCGACATACTAAATATCAAACTCACTTAGAAACATAACCCATTTTTCTAGTTGACGTATAAGTGAAGTCTTGGAGAGTAGGTACTTGAGAGGATCCACCTTTGAAATGAGCTTGGTTGTGTGACTAAGCATGTAGTGGCAAATTTTTTGAGTGGCAAAGACTACTGCTAGGCATGCTTTTTCCATAGGAGAGTAATTGAGCTCATAACCCACTAAGGTTTGACTAATATAATAACTAGCCCTTTCTTTTCCTTCATCATTTAATTGAGCAAGGAGTGCCCCCAGTGTTGTAGTAGTAGCATAACTGTATAGGATGAGCGGTCGACTAGGTACATGTGGTACCAAGATGGGTGGATTAACCAAGTATTCTTTGATTTTGTCAAAACTCTTCTGACATTGAGGATCCCACTTGAATGTGTTGTCTTTTCACAGGAGATGAGTGAATGGTTGGCACTTGTCTGCTAGTTGAGAGATGAAATGGTGCACAAATTGTAGCTTTCCTTGGAGGCTACATAACTGTCAGAGGGTTTTTGGTGGAGGCATCTCTATGATAGCTTGTACTTTCTTTGGATCAATTTCAATGCCTTGCCTAGATACAATAAACCCTAGGAGTTTTCCTGATGTGACTCCAAAGACACATTTCTTAGGGTTGAGAATTAAGCAGTAGTGTCCAATTCTATCAAAGATGCATTCCAGAACATTTAGGTGATCTTCCCTTTTTACTAATTTTGCCAAGATATTGTCCACATAGTCTTCAAGAATTTTGTGAGTCATGTCATGAAAAATGACAGTCATGGCTCTTTGATAGGTCGCCCCAGTGTTCTTTAAGCCAAAATGCATCATGTTATAGTAGAAGGTACCCCAAGGGGTTGTGAATGCTATCTTATGCTAATCTTCTTCTGCAATGTAGATCTGATTATATCCAGAAAAGTCATCCCTGAGTGACAACATCTCATGTCCTACTGTGAGATCCACAATCATGTCTATGTTTGGAAAGTGGAAGTCATCCTTGGGACATGCCTTATTGAGGTCTTTGAAATTTGTGCATATCCTGATTGATTTATTAGGCTTAGAGATAGGCACCATATTAGAGATCCAGTTAGAATAGTCAATGGGTCAGATTATCTTGGCTTGGAGTAATTTTTCTAGCTCCGCTTTGACAAGTAGTGCCACTTTAGGGTGCATCTTTCTAAGCTTTTTCTTGATAGTTTTGATGTTTGGGTCCACTGCTAGATGGTGAACCACCAAGTTGGGATCTAACCCCAGCATGTGGGAGTAAGACCATGCAAACTTGTTGATGGATTCCTTTAATAAAGTGATAATAACACTTTATTCTACTTCAGACAGAGACACTGCTATGTATGTGACGGCGGGATTTTCCTTGGTACCCAGGTTAACAGGTTTTTCTTCTTTAATGAGAATTGATGACTATTCAGGCCTGTAATCTCAAATAAGAGGAAGAGGAGAATCTTCATCCTTTATCACCTCAGAGAGGTTTTCACCAGGGGATACACCCTTTGTTTTTAATTTTTTATGATTAGATAGCACCCTAGAGGGGTTTTCACTAGAAGATCAATTTTTCTCTTTTTTATTTTTGTTTTCTGTCATTTTTGTGGCTTAATTTCTCCTCTTCCCAAAAGTATGCCTTTGGGTCCAGTTTGTAGACATATGCTGAGTCTTGCCCCTAGTCATTACTTTTCTTGATTGCTCCCATAAAGCTTAGGAGTGTGTCCTCACTTTGGAACTCGTCAACATGTATGATACTTGGTTGGTCCTAGTCTATGAGTTTGGGATAGCAGAGGGGAAGGTCAATGAAGAGGATGGAAAGTTGTTGTAGGACATCATTGCCCAGGAAGGTTTCATCGTCAAAAACATCATCATAAGCTCTCACAACTTTCTCTTCTGGGATATCTTCGATGTTAGTGATTTCACCCATGGAGCGACAAGAGGAATAGTTAATGAACTCGTTGGTACCCCCATTTGTGTCAGAGCCCATAATAAGGCCCAGTTTCTTTTTTAGTCAGGTGGGTACAATAGGATCTTTCATTCCTTTCTCTTCATAACCAAGGCCACCTCCTTGGTAGTTCCATTTTTTTGTCACCAGTTTGTGCGTTGTGGGGTACTTATCTTTGAAGTAATTGAGGCAACTTGTGTCCTTGGGTGGTGGATCTTGATATAGCCATTGGTTGATGTTTGGTGCCATTTCCTGGCCAGTCAATGTACCTTTTGATATAAAAGTGGTAGAACCAAATTGTATTTCCTTGGTTGTTACTGATTCTATCTTGCTTAGATTAGGTTGGTGGCCTTGAGTGTGAGGATCAATTGGCGGTGCTCCAACTATGAAGGCATCAGATAAAGTTTACTCATCACAACCTTTGCTATTGATCTTGATCATGGACAAGGTGGAGGAGAGGATTGTTTCTGGGTCTGAATGGGTCCAAAATCAGCTAGCAATAGAGGTGCCAATATCAATCCCAGGATATTGATTGGAATGTAGAAAGGATGTCTCCAACACATTACAGTATGCGAAGGGCTTGGAATCTGCGCGAATGGTGATCTCATTGCCTTTGTATGGGAATTTGATGCACTAATGGTAGGTGGATGGGATGGCTTGCATAGAATGAATCCATGGGCGTCTGAGGAGGATGTTGAAGGGAAGGTCAAGATAAACAACATGACATAATGTCTCCTAGATAACTGGGCCCACTTGAATGGGCAATGATATTGTGCCTTCAGAAGTACGGTCTAGATTGTCATATGCTTTTATCGTGATGACATCATTTGTTATATCAGCTTCAATGCAACCCAACTATGTTATGAATTTTAGAGTACATAGATTTAGGGCCGATCCATTATCTATCATGACTCATTTGATGGCAGAATATTTAACCATGACAGTGATATAGAGTGGGAGATTATGGTCAGTTTCTTCTAAGCGTACATCTTTTGGTCTAAAGGAGACCCCAAAAGATACAGATAGGTGTCCAACAAGGTTTTGGAATTTCATGAGGTTGATTTCACTGGGAACACGGGATTATTGCAAGGCTTTATTAACAATCTATTGATAAGTGGGTGATGTGCATAGAAGACCCAGGATGGAAATTTGGGCTGGGGTATTCCCTAGGTGTTCCAAAATGTTGTATTGGGTCCCAGTAGATGGGGCGGGACCAGCACCTATGACTGTTATCCTACCTCTATGAGTGGTGATGGTGCATTGGTTATCGATACCCTTGACATGGATGACATTGATAGAGGATTGGACTTGTGATATGCAGCCATTGAGATTATCATAGTTCATATGTGCATTGGTATAATCTTTTCTATCAGCATTTTCCACTTGTTTACATTTTCCCTGATCAGAGGACTAAGTAGGATTGCCTGGGCCTGTGTTAGAAGTGTGTTTAGGGAATGCATTTTCATAAATTTTAAGGACTGTGTTTGGCAATGATTGGGTAGGAGAGTCCACTTCAATCTCCTTGTGGTCAATGAGATCATGTATATAGTGTTTCAACTTCATGCATTTGAGAGTGGTGTGTCCCTTAACACAATGGTATTCACAACACTCGTTGTCTTTATACCAAGCTGGCTTAGGAGTTGAATCATCAAATGGATTTGTTTTAGGATACACAACTTGGTTAGCTTGGACCAGTTTGTGGAAGATGATGTCTATAGGTTCACCCAAAGGGGTAAACATGCATTGTGGCGTATTTGAAGTGTGCAGTCTTTTTTGTCCATGTGGGACTGATATAGCATTTGTTTGATTCATAGGACCATGGTAGTTGTATTGATATGATGTCCCTAGAGCAGGATAGATAGGCACACCTTGAGGGCACATGTTTTTCTAATATGTTAGTTAAGGATACGTGAGAGTGGGTTGTTGATACATGGGAGGAGATTGAGGGTACATTGACAGTGCTTGCTTATAAGTCTGGGTAGGTGGATTAGGACTAGCTACCACAACTTGAACATGTTTGGTGTTAGTGGCTCCATCTGTTACCACATTTTTGTTTTTGTTCCAGTATCATGATCGATCATTGTTATGTTTGTCAGGCTGGGATTCTTTGTAGTGCTTAAAAGTACCTTCTTCTACGAGACCTCATTCAAGGTCCATACCCTTGATTTTGATGTCGTGATAAGTTTATATAAAATTCATGTGCATGTGATAGGAAAGCTTAGGATGAAGGTTGTTAATGAAGATTTCGATAAGATGTTTCTTTGGGGGTTGGTAAGACAACCTTGTGGTAAGCCCTTGCCAGCACTGAAGATAATCGGCTAGGCTTTCTCCTCCCTTTTGTTTGGAATTGCATAGGTCAAGGAGTGAGAGTTCATTTTTGACATTATGTGCGTATTGGGTGACAAATTTTTTAGATAATTCCGTGAAAGTAGAGATTGTGCCATAAGGGATTTTGTAGAACTATTCAAGAGTAGTGCCTCCCAAGCTTTTGGGAAATAGTCTCATGAGGAAGTTATCGCTATATGCCACTTCTTGACAGGCCATGTAGAATTATTTTACGTGACTCACAGGATCACCCTTCCCCCGATATTTATCAAATTTTGGGGTCTTGAAGTGCTCGGGGAAGGGTATAGTAGTAATAGATCGGTCAAATGGATAAGGACATACCTCTTCAAAATTGAATGTTTTAGCCTCTAGCCCAGCTTTTAGCTCCTTGAGAACATTCTTCATTTCCTCCCATTCAGGATTGATTTGCGGGGGACGATTGTTGATCATGATCATAGGATTTCCTTGTGCCTGATATGGATCAAATGGTGAGAATGGAGGATTCTGTGGGGGATATTGTGGTGTTTGGTAGGGTGGTTTCTGGTCAATGTATACAGGTTGTAGTGGTGGAAGTTGTGGTTGAGTGGAATACTGCAGTGGAGGAGGTGTCGGTACTTGATAAGATTGCTACAACTATTGGAAATATGCTTGTATTTTTTGCAGTGTTGGATAGGTGGGATGAGCTTGTTGCACACCTGCATAAGTGTTTTGTGATGGGATGCCCCCAGTGACAACTTGTTTTGGAGGGGGAATTGTTTGTGATGCAACAGAAGATGGCATGGCTATGTAGTTGGTGGAATGAGTTTGTGTGATAGCTAAATGTGGGCCTCTAATTTAGCCATACACTTCAACATGGTCATTATTCTTCAGTTGCATACAGGAATGAATATCGATTCATTCACCTTGCATGTCTGGAAGAGTCTATCTGTTGCCTTCTAGAAGGCAGGAGTATGAGCTTGCTCTCAGGTCATTGCAAGCTCAGTGACTACACCGAAGACCTAAATGAAGGATTTAATCTATATGCTGAAAGTAAACTATTGATTAATCTAAATGATTATGCAACTTTGTTGTCAATCCAAGCTACTTAAGATTCAATTTTAGAAGCACTAAATGAAATGTGAGATATTCAATTTTAAACCCAAATTGAAAGTGTACTCTAAATTAAGTTTGTATGCTTGAATAAAATAAACAACAATATTAGCTAAATCAGAAAAATGCTAAAAATGCTGATATGAAAATGCAGTATAATAACCTTAAGCAAAAATTAGGATCCTTTGTGAAGGAAAAGAGTTTCTCTTTTATAGAAATCTCTCTCAAATTGACGGTCGAGATTGAAATTCAAAGAGTGGCTTAGATTCGATTGAAGAAGCACAATCCATGTGCAAGTGATTCGATTGGTCAAGAGAGTCAGTTGACTGAATTGACTGATTAGTTATTTTAGAAACTTCCAAAATCAGTTCACAGTTAACTGAAATGTTTCTAAAATGATAAATAGTAGAGAATCAGTTAACTGAGTGGAACTGGATTGTTTCCATTTTGATAAATCAG
>MU226221.1:496131-595887 GCA_018584345.1 Thuja plicata
GTATGTATGTACATACATATATATATGTATATATGTATATATATACAGATATATATATATATATATACATATATATACATATATACATATATATATATGTATGTACATACATATATATATGTATGTAGATATATATATGTATATATACACATATATAGGTATATACATTAAAAATAATAAATAATGTAAAATCCAGAAGGTATGCATAGTAAACTACCGTGAAAATGACGTCTAAAAGTCGGATGCCTCACTTTCTACTCTATCGAAACCCATACCAAAGCTTATGAAAATGACAGTTTTGAGAGGGTTAAAACCCCACCGAAATGGTGACCAATTACTGTTGATCAAAAGTAATAAACTATGTGTTTAAAACATACTTTTAATCAAAACTTACTTTCTATCCAAACTTACTTTTGAAAGTAAGTACCTTCCTAGTTTCAATCGAAAGTATGTTAGTTTCTATCGAAACTAGTCAGGTACATTCTATCAAAAGTACCTGACTAGATCCGCCTCATGTGTGCATTTGCAGAGGATTAATTCCACCAAAAAATTGCTACCCACTATTGTGGGCTCACCCACGTATGAAGCTATTTTTATATAGTCTGATGGTAGTGATCTAACCTCTTTTTTCCTTGCTTGTCTACTGAAAGAGAAGGGTCACCATGCAAAGTAAATTTATCTCGACTCATTTTGGCATCCTGGGTTTTAGGAAAATTTTCACCCTTAGGAGGTAAACCAATCACCTCAACTATTATTTCCTCAAAAAATTCTACTCTCAACCCTTTCACAATCACCACATTATTCCTAAGAGAACTTGAAAACTTGAAAACAATATCATCATTAAGATATGTGAGCTTCAAAAAATAATCTAACCACCTACAATCTTGAAATGCTTGTCGACATCTCTGGTCCTGAAGAAGTCCATCGTGAACCATTGGCTCATGGATGATGGGTGGACCTCGCATAAAAAAATGTAAAAGAAACTCCAAATAGATTTCAAATTTCCTTACAACCCTTTCTGGATAATTCTGCAACTAGATTACAAGACACAAAATTCATCTCTAATTCCTTGAATGATGACTGTAACCCAAAATATTTTGGAAACCCTTATGTCTCACTATGTTATAAACATTGTCTATATTTTGAAATTTAATTGACACTCTTTCTAAATTTGAAAGTTCCACAAGAAGAATTACGACGAGTTAATGAGGAATGAGTACTTGAAAATATTTTATTTTCTTTAAATATCACATCAATCATTGTAAAAATAAATGACATACACCACTTTCCAAATAATCATAACACAATTAAATACTATTGTAATATAATTTATGACTAGACATGAAATGCAAGCATGATCCCCCAAAATTTAAGTGAACAATGGGTCCTCCTATCGTAGATGGTGATACGTAGGATTACGGTCATCTGATATAAACATATATACAAACTGAAACAAAATAAATAATGTAAAGTGTAATAAATAATTTCATACTTCATGTATACCAACTAATTTCATTGTCATTAGTTGAACTGCATGATATTTTATGGCATTAATTGGAAGTGATTGTGAAAATTTTGCAATGAAGCGATGATGTGGTAGAAAAAGAAAATGGTACGGAGGAGTGGATTTTATTACAGAGAGAAATTATTTGCACATAATGTGAAAAAATGTATTATGCATTGATGAAAAAGTCTTTTAAGAAGAGGGAAGTTGGAAACTAGGTCCTATTCCTTCGGCTTCAAGAACCTCAATTGACTTATTCATCGATAATTGCTGCATGAATTTTGATTTTCTTGTTGGTTTATGATACAACTTCAACCGATGACCATTAACAAGTAGCTTAAACCAGAGTGGATCAATAGTTTCTAGTTGAACAACTTGAACTTACCTAGATTATCCTAGTATATGGAGTCATAGAGAAGAGCGCAATCTCTAGTTTGAAATTTCTTGTCCTTGATGTATTTATCATGCTAATGCTTCCTCTAATTTTGAATTATTTATGTGTACTGCAAGGCACATTTTTTGAATTCATCCAAAACTTTAAGTTGTAGGATCCTTTCTCATTATGTAGTGGTAAGATCAATCTCAAGGTTAAGAGATTTCCTTAGAGTTTTATGCCTAAATTTAATAGGCATAACAACTATTTTACCATAAACTCATTCAAATTCTATGAAGCCTATTGGGGTTTTACAAGAGGTTGTATATGCCGATACTACTTATCGTAGCCTATTAGCCCAGTCCTTCTTGTGTATTACAACAGTTGTTTTGAGAATAGACTCAATTTACCTGTCCATTAGCTTGAGGGTGGTAACGTGAGGACTTTAGGTGCCTGATATTGTACTCATTGACCAAGGCATTAATTAATGTAGAAGTAAAATGTAATCCTTGATCAGTAACTATTTCCCTAGAGACTCCATATCTGACAAATATTTCTTCATATAGGAATTCAACAACCTTATTAGCTCTTGCATGTTTCATAGCTATAGATTCTACTCATTTTGTAACATAATCTATACATACAAGAATATAGGACTTCCCATTTGAGGATGTCTCAATGGGTCCTAAAAATTCAAGCCCCCATTTGTCGAATGGAGTCACAACAACTTGCAAAAATAGAGGCATCTCATCTGATTTGTTAGAATAACTAAGGGGGGGGGGGGGGGGGGAAACNGGGTGAATCAATGGCCTCAATAATTAGTCCAATAATTCAACCAAAAATTTATACCACAATTATAAAACCTCTAGTTATCTTCAATCCTACAAGATGTATACCTTTAAGTAATCTTATCAAATATATGCTTCTTGTTGTTTATACTATTTTTCCTTTCCTTAAGCTTTACCAAATAACGATCTATCTTTTCCTAACCTTTACTGAAATATAGTAAATAACTTACTATTTACCGCTCAATCCTATTTTAGTAATGTATAAAGAAAAACATCAAAGCAATGAACCATATACACATTTGACACTTGGATTTTTAATGTGGAAACCTTGTTAAGGGAAAAACCACTTGGGACCGGTAACCCAAAATTTTCACTCTTCTAAAGTGAGCTCGGTGAAGAGCCAACCGTGTTAAATGTTACAAACACATTGTTAAGTGTGACCTTGACAGAGGATTTAAAACTAATAGTTTATCACTTGACCTACCATTCACTATGTTGTCAGCATGAAAACCTTTTGATACTCCTTGGAATGTATCTCAATATATAAAGGATGGTTAAATCCCACTCTGCTAAGAGATATTATGAATCAGTAGATGATCTGTTCATTTATATAACTTTGAATTGCATATTTTCAGAACTATTGAAAGTCCATAATACCTTTTTCATCAATTTTTCTCTTCTATTCCTTTTCTCCACTTCTTTCTGCTCGGTGAATATTGTTGTTGCTTTGTTGCTTGGTGTCTGTAGAAATCTTAGTTCTGTTCTTCAGCTTGTATGATCAGATCTGTATGAAGACTTCTTATCTTCACAAAAATTCTCTTCAGGATTCCTCTCTCTTTTTCATAATGAATTGTCTCTTTATATAGACATGATTTCATCATTTCTTGTCCTTCTTATTTTCTTCGTTGATCACTTCTTGATCTGTAAATATTTCCATGCTTGTTGTATTTTTATTCTCTAAATCTCTCCATTTTTTTTGGAATTAAACATCCTTTAAATCTCCTTCTCATCTTTAGATTTTATCTGATCGATGAAAACAAAGTAATCAATCAGTTAACTCTAAATATAGATCTTGTCAACTAAGTTGTTTTGTCATTTCCTAACTTTAGTTTTCATTGGTCAACACTTTATTTGTGCTTGGTGACTACTGCATATATCTTGGGCATTAACTTCAGTTCCGTTTGGTGACAAATGCAGTTAGCTTGGTAATTCTTTCTTGGGTAACACTATGAAATTTTGTGCTTAGGGTTCACTCTTTGTCAAGGTTTACTGTCACTTAGTGTACATGATTACCGACGACAAAAAATTTTCCTCTTTAGATCTTAACGTGTTGTGACAATATGTGTATTATCAATCATACCATATCAAGTTGACATCAATGACAATATAATACATTAACTGATCTAATGTCTTGCATTTAATTTGAATAGCTCGGTGGTCATCAAATTTATCATGTTCAAACATTCAATCAGTTATAGTTCATCAATCTCTCCCAAACCTTATTGTTCTATAACCAATTCAAATATCCGACTCTCAATAAGCTCTTCAAGCTTAGATTTGATTGCTGGATGATCAAGATATATATATATATATATATATATATATATATATATATATATATATATATATATATTGGATATTTGTCTCCCTTTGATAGTAATTCCAAACATATAATATATCTCTCTCTCTAATATATTCCTTGAATTTACTCTCTATCAGTAGTTTAGCTTTGTAGTAGCCATTAATATCTCTAGTGTTTGTTTCATATAAGTACCTTTTGATGTACTGATATATCATTGCAGCCCATATCTTAGCTTGCATCAACATGAATGATTTTTTGATAATGTGTAGAATGATGAAACCTCCTAGTCAGCTTAGTGACTAGTAGACAAGGGTTGGACCCCTAGTCTCTTCCTCCGGTACTCAGATGTATCTTTAGGCAATAGCTTTGTGAATATGTCTACTAATTGTTCTTTGAATTCTCCATATTCCATTATCACTTCTTTCTCTTGCACTTGTTCTCTTAAGTTATGATACTTAATAGTAATGTGATCTGTCTTAGTATACAAGACACATTTTTTGAAATGTTTATTTCACTTGTATTATCACAATAGATAATCACTTGATCAAGTATTTCTATAATCATACCTTTTAGAAATTGTTTGATCCATGCAATGTTAGAGAAATTTGCAGCAACAACCACATATTTTTCTTCTGCAATGCATTATGAGATACATCCTTTCTTTTTACTTATCCATGTGATAAGTCTGTCACCCATAAAGAATGATCCTCCTTTTATGCTCATTCTATCATCTATGTTTCCAACCCAATCATTATTTGTATAGAATTGAAGCTCAAATTTTCCTTCTCTTTTATACCATAGACCATAGTCTTCGGTATTCTTTAGATATCTCATAATTCTTTTGACAACAATCACGTGTGATTCCTTGTGATTAGAAGAGAATATTGCAACTATTCCAACTGCATGTGCTATATCTGGCCTAATATGTACAACATACATGATTTTTCCAATCATAGATCTATATAGGGTTTGATTTACCTTGGTTGATTTATCTTCCTTTGTTAGGTTTCACCCGTTTTCCATAGGTCTTCCAACTAGTTTGGAGTCCTCCATTTTGAATATCTTGAGAACTTCCTTGATGTATTTTTATTGTGTGATGTAGATGCCTTCATCCTGTTGAAGAATTTGTAGACCAAGAAAAAAATTGATCTCCCCAAAGATTGACATCTCAAATTCTTTTCTCATTTCATCAGCAAATAATTTGCATAACATATCATTACCTCCAAATATGATATCATCAACAAATATTTTAGTAATCAGAATGTTATCATTAGTATCTTCTTTGAAATATTGATTACTATTATCACTTGTTCTTACAAATACAATACTTATGGGATAAGAGTGAAGCCTTTCATACCATGCTCTTGGTGCTTGTTTCAATCCATACAAGGATTTTTTTAGTCTACAAACCATGTTTCTCTTGTTAGAATCAACAAACCCTTCTAGTTGTTCAATATATACTTCTACTTCTAGTATTCCATTTAGGAATGCAAATTTGACATCCATTTTATATACCTTGAATCCATTAAATTTAGAATAAACAAGTATAATTCTTACTCCTTCTAGTCTAGAAATGGGTGCAAAGGTTTCTTCATAGTTAATACCTTCTTCTCGTGCATACCCTTTGCATAATTATATTGCTTTGTTTCTTGTGACTTCTCAATTCTCATACAGTTTGTTTCTGAATATCCATTTGGTACCAATGACAATATTGTCATTTGGTCAAGGTACTAATGTCCATGTTTTGTTCTTCTCAATCCATTATATCTCTTCATTGATAGCACTAACCTATTCTTGATTCTCAAGTGTAATATTAATAGATTTAGGCTCAAAATCACAAATCAAACATCTAGCATTGAGAGATTTACTTCTTTTTTTCATTCCATCCTTTTTGTCTCCTATGATCTATTTTTGTGGATGGTGTCTTCTAAAATACTTGGCAAGTACTAGTTTAGATCTTTGTTCATCATTCTGATCATCATCTTGACATTCATTTTGATCTTCATCGACCGGGACATCATTGTGAGCAATTTCCTTATTTTCTAGTGTTTGCACCTTGATGCTCAAGTGCATTTTTCTATCGCTTGGTAGTGATACACTATTGCTAGGGTAGAGTGTTAGGTTATTCACTATAGACAAACCTATTGTAGTCTTCCAATTCCTTTCTACTTTCCTCATCATTTTTCTCAGCAAATTCATCCACTTTGACATTTGCACTTTCAATGATTTTGTTAGAGGATTTGTTAAGATATTTATAAGCCTTAATTTTGGTAGAATAACCTATAAATATTCCTTCATCACCTTTGGAGTCAAGATTTCCATTTATATCATCTTTCAAAATATTACATTGACTTCCAAAAATTTTGAAGTAACTTACATTGGGTCTGTATCCATACCATAGCTCATAAAGTATCTTATTGGTGTCTTTCTTCAATTGAACTTTGTTTAATGTATAGACAACAGTACTGATAGCTTCCCTCTAGAATGTTTGTGTGATGCCTTTCTCAATTATCAGTATTCTAGCACAAGCAACAATGGATCTATTCCTTCTTTTAGCAATCCCATTTTGTTGTGGTGTTCTTGGTGCAGAAACCTGTCTTTTTATTCTATGCTCATTACAAGAGTTAGTGAATTCATTAGAAATAAATTATCCTCTTCTATCTGATCTTAGACATTTTAGTTCCTTTCCACTTTGTTTTTCCACTATAGCTTTATACCATTTAAACAGCTTGAATGCTTCTAATTTTTCTTTTAAGAACATAATTGTCATCATTCTATAATAATCATCAACAAAGAGAATGGAGTATCTATCACTATAGTAGCTCTTTATTCTCATTGGTCCACATAAGTCAGTATGGAATAATTCAAGAATAGCACTAGATGTGTACATTTTTCTCTTGAAACTAGACTTTGTCATTTTACCTTTTTGACAATTCTTACACATGACATGGTCAGGTTTTTAATTGCTCGGTAAGCCTCTTACTTTTCTTTTATTTCTTGTCCTAACCATGTTGTCAAAATTCACATGACATAACCTTTTATGCCACAACCATATGTCTTCATTTCTAGCCAATAAACAAGTGGTCTTAATATCATCAAGATAGAATAGGTTACCTTTTGTTTTTTCACCAGATCCTATCAACCTTCCTAATTCATTAAAGATCTTTGCCATTTTGTTCTCAAATGCAACTTGGTTTCCTATGTTATTCAATTGTAAAACACTCAATAGATTACAGTTATGTCCTTTCACCCAATATTAATTTTCACATTTGATCAAATTATTCAACATTATAGTTCCTTTACCTTCAACTAGATAAGGTGAGTCATTACCCATTCTTACTGATGCACCATTATAATATTCAAAAGTTTTAAATTTTTCCTTATCTCCAGTCATGTGGTGATTACAGCCACTATCAATAATCTAGAAATCTTTTTTACTAACCTTAGATATGAGTGTAGTCTCAACATACCTTTATTCTTCGTCTAAATCATCCTTCATAGAAACAAATACCACCTCAATATCTTCATCAAATTCAGTGTCAGTATTTTGAGCTTTGTTCTCAGCTAGGTAACAAGCCTTCTTTAATTTGTCCTTGTAGTCTCAGGTATCTCTTCTATCAGGTTGTCATTTTTTTTGGTAATCTTGGTCATCACCTTTGTCAAACTTATTTTCATAGCTTATGTCATTGCTTCTATCATCTTTTCTTTTGTTAGGACATCTGGCAGCAAAGTGTCCAATCTCTTTACAATAAAAACATGCCAATGGTAATTTACGTTTGTATCTACCTTTTCCTCTCTGCAATATTCTATCCATTAGTGCTTCAATCTCATCAAGTTCTTGATCATCACTACCACTTTCACTATCATTTCTCATAGTGTGTTTATGACTTGATTTACTAATTTTCAAAGAAGATTTGGATGTAGACACAATAGTTGGTAAGATACTGTTGTCAAAGTTATTCATCTTAACTTCATGTACACCTCCTATTGCTTCTTCATGTACACCTCCTACTGCTTGGATAGCATTAACAACCTCTTTGATCTTGCAGTTATACCTAGTGATGTTTTATCCTTCTTTCATTCTTAGGTCATCAAAATTTCCTCTTAAGCTTTATACCTTAGCTCTCACCACATTTTTATCTCCTTTATGTACTACCTTCAAATTTTCCCACATTTTCTTTGCACTAGTGCATGATTTGACATTTTCAAATTCAGCATCAGAGAGTGAGGAAGCAAGTTCTATCATCATAGAATTGTGTTCATGGTTTTCCATCAATTGATCAACTATCATAGGTTCAGTGGATAAAAAAAATTCAGTATCCAAGTACTATGTGACATCATTTCCAATACCTGATAGGTGGAGTCTTATCCTACTTTTCCATGATGAAAATTTGTCCTTGTTCAACTTAGGCACATCCTTTTTTCTCTTCTTGAGATATTTAGCTTGAGTATTAAAACTCACTTCTAAGAAAACAAGCTCTGATACCAATTGTTAAAATAACTAGGGGGGGTGGATCAGTGGCCTCAATAATTAATCCAATAATTAAAACAAAACTTTATATGAAAAATATAAAACCTCTAGCTATCTTCAATACCAAAAGATGCATGCCTTTAATTAATCGTATCAAATATATTCTACTGAGTGTTTATACTATTTATCCTTTCCTTAAGCTTTACCAAATAGAAGTCTATCTTTTCTTAACCTTTACCAAAACATAGTAAACAACTTAGTGTTTACCTATCAATCTTGTTTTAGTAATTTGTAAAGAAAACCATCAAAGTAATGAACCATATACACATTTGACACATGGATTTTTAATGTGGAAACCCTGTTAAGGAAAAAACCACTTGGCACCGGTAACCCAAAATTTTCACTCTTCTGAAGTGAGCTCATTGAAGAGCCAACCCTGTTAAAGGTTACAAGCACATTGTTATGTGCGACCTTGTTACAGGATTTAAAACTAATAGTTTATCACTTGACATATCATTCACTATGTTGTCAACATGAAAACCTTTTGATACTCTTTGGGATGTATCTCAATATATAAAGGATGGTTAAATCTCACTCTGTTAAGATATTTTCTGAAACAATGGTTGAACTATATCAGTAGATGATCTCTTCATTTTGAAAACTTTGAATTGTAGATTTTTAGATCTATTGTAAGTCCATAATACCTTTTTGATCAATTTTTCTCTTATTTTCCTTTATCCACTTCTTTCTACTCAGTGAATGCTATTGCTTCTCTGTTTCTCAGTGTCCCAAGAAATATTAGCTCTGTTCTTTAGCTTGTATGATCAAATATGTATGAAGACTTCTTATCTTCACCAGAATCCTCTTCAGCATACCTCTCTATTTTTCATGATGAATTACTCATCTCTTTATATAAACATGATTTCACCATTTCTTGTCCTTCTTGTTTTCTTTTTTGATCACTTTATGATCCGCAAAGCTCGCCATGCTTGTTTTACTTTTATTCTATAAATCACTCCTTGTTTTCTAAAATAAAACATGCTTTAAATATCATTCTTATCTTTAGCTTTTATCTGATAGATGAAAACAATGTAATCAATGTGAGGCCTCACCCCGACCCATCATAGCTCAGTTGATACACTTATTTTGATACATTGATTCACTTTTTAATTATCCTGACAGAGACTCAAGATATTATGTTTATGATGATGATTATATTATATGGATTACATTCTAATATGGATTAGACCTAGAACATGTGGTTGATTTTGATTATACATGTTTAGATAGGTGAATCAATGAGAAGATCAGATCATGATTGGAATTGATTATTTCATGGATGTTATGTCATGATGATTATGGAATTATTATGTTTTAAACATTTTTGTATGAAAATTGTAATTAGGAATTTAATTTTTCTTATTGATTAATGTTGCTAAGTATGAATTGAATATGTATATTGCATGTGATTTTATTATCTTGAACTACTGATGCTCAAGTTTTGTGTGCAGGAAAGAGAACCATGGAATCAATCAGAGCATCAGTAACCAACCATATGTTCAAACTGTAAAGCCAAGGTTGAACCTAATGAAGAGGTTTGAACCTTGTTGTTAAGTGATTTTATTCATGACCATAAAATTTTATTTATATATTAAGTGTTTTCATTATTTAATTAGTGACATGTCAATGTTGTATTATGTCATTTTATAGTGTCACTTGACACTCATTATGTTTTTATGTAATGACATGTCTACTAAGGTTGGCAATGTAAACCTAAGCCTAACTAATTCATTAGGAACCTAATTAAACCCCTTCTGGGAGATACTTGCAAATTTCCAATAATTTGATCATTTAGATTTAATTCTTTTCTAGTCACTTCTAGAGGCCAAAAAAAGGTCCTAAAGGTCAAATTTAGCAAAATCCAAGTACGTTAGTGATAGGGTATGGGTTAGGAATGTTGTTAACACATCTAGAATTCCCTAGTGGCCTTGGTGACCTATTTTATGACCCATTTTCCACATGCTATGAAAATGAAGTAAGTTTTGACCTTTTACCCAAACCCACACTCGTTTCCAATCTGACATTTATGATAGGGGACAAGGAAAAGCCAAAGGACTTTAGGGTCAAGTCTGAATTTAATATTGGTAGGTGGGTAGAAGTTGGAGGTCATTTTAGAGACCCTTGGTAGATTTTGTGGGTGTTCACCCACTCTCTAATTTTAGAGACATTAGGGTTTGGATGGAGAAAGCATAAGGGATTGGGCTCTTCTCAAAATTCAATTGCCATAACACATTGTGAAGGTTGGTCTCCATTGCCATGAAAGTGCTTTATTTTTTTTCAAGTAGATTTATATGTTTCTTTTCATTCTCTTTCATATGTGAAATATATTTGTATTGCTGTTATATAAGGGAATGGGCTTTTGGGTTTGAATTCTTGCTTATGGTTTTATCTTTGTTTTGAATATAGGAGTTTTGTGAAGGGTGTGATGGAATTACTCACCCTTAGATAGGAAAGAAGTGGACATGTATGGGGGAAGGGGTTAGTTGGATTCCATGATAGTGTAGAGTCTCTTCTCATGGAGAGAAGAGGGGGAAAAATGCAAGGTGTATAGGCCCTTGCATGCTATTGTATTTCATCCTAATTTTGGGGGAGATAAGGAGAAGATTGGATGGAAAGATTTATGTGGTCGTAGACCTGAAGAGACATGTTATTTGTATGTATTATTTTAAAATTCTCCTACATGAAAATCCACCTTCACACCTTGTTATGGGTTCATGATGAATCCATTTGTGCAAGCCTTGAGAGGGTGTTCTTTATTGTTGTATTCATGTATGCGGATGTGTGATTGTCCCCGTTGGTTACTAATTCTCCTAGATCTGGGGTAGTCTCCTTGAGACCTAGGATGAGAGGTGAGCTTCCTATGGTTGTCCTCATATATTTGTAGGTTTGAAGTCAAGATGATTGTGGAAAAGCTTAGGAGAAACCTCTATTTTGGTGTAGTTGTGTGAGAGCAACTTTAATGTTGCATGGTTACCCCTTTTGTATTGAGATTCATTTCTTGTTAAGTGTTGTAATGTCTATATTGAAAGCCTTATCAAGTAAGATGTGAAGATATCTTATTCATTATGTAATAGCTTCATTAAAGGAAGTAATATTATATGCTATCCATTGATTGTATAGATCTTCCACCTTGAAGATGTGTAGTTGTATTTTGAAAGATTACCATAATATAAATGAAGAATATTTAGTTTCATGCCTATTGTATTTTATTCTTTATAATAATGAAGTTAATCTTTTATGGTTGAATGATATCCAATATTGAGAAGAAAGGAAATGTAATAGTTGTTCATAGCATATAAAATCTTGTGGATTTATGAATCTTGTAATCTCTATAATGTATTTGATTGTAAGTTTTAAAGTTAAAAACACTTCATTTTTCTTTTGGAAATCTATATTCTATTTCAATAGGTTCAACACTCTACTTTAAAATCTTCATTGCAATCTCAATTTTTGAGAAGGAAAGATAAACTTGATAACAATAGTAGAACAAACAAGTTAGTATATTAATGTAAAAATCAACTAATACTAATATTCAATTTGTAGTTCACTTAGTGTATTGCACTAATAAAGAAATTCAAATGCATACAATTAACTACTCCAATAATAAAATCAAGAAATCAATATGATAGAAGCAAAAACTAAATAATATCAATGACACTTCCCAGATTTTTAGAGAAAAAATGTTGTCTGAAATTTGTATGGGAAGGGAAATAATTCTCTTTTTCATAGAGAATATTCCCTTCCCAAGATGATATTCCTAATTAGATTTATTATTATAACTCCCTAACATAACCCTGTTGTTAATTTCTAATTTCTAAACTAATAAAAGATTTCATAACATAACTTGTTTAACACTTCCCTTCCCATAAATGGGCGTAGGTATGTAGTGGCAGAGGTCACATTAAATAAACAAAAAAATAAAATGATATTAATGTAGGGATAGGAAGAAAGTCTTACTTTTGATTTGCATCCTTGTGGGTCCCACCCACATACTCCTTCCTTACTTTTTACCACCATGCATAGGATGTGGGGGCTGACATGACATTAATTTTTTTCCAAAAGACAAATCTCTTCTCCTCCATGCGTACTTGGGGTCTGACATGGGGATCAATGCATATCCCTATGACAAGAAAGCCTTCCCACTCCATGCATGATTTCCTTGCCTCCATTTGTTTGACCTGACATAAAATTTACAACATGACTATGACATGTCTCCCACCTTTCCTTAAGTAGGTTCCTTCTTGCTGCATTGGAATGGGGAAACTTGAGGTGGTCCCCACCTCAACCTTGGACCATGCGCATGCCTTTTTCAAAAAGCCTCTCCTTGCATAAATTTACGCAAGCCTTAGGATGGGTTGGGATTTCCATCACCCCACCCACTTGGCAAGTGGGCCTAGCAGATAGGGGGGTGATGTGAAATATTAGTAGGTTATTAGGTTAGTAGGTTAATAGGCTAGTAAGTTAGTATAGTTTAAAGATTTTAATTGGTATTCTAGTGTATAGTTAGTTGTTAATTTAATTTTATTATGATAATTGAAATATGTTTCTCATGTGTTTAAAAAGGGTTAGTGGTTAATTTAATTTTCTACTAGAGGTTAGTTTAATTTTTTTATTAGAGGTTAATTTAATTTTCTATTAGGGGATTAATGGACTATGGTTGTGTGTGTATTTTTTAAAAGGGGAGAATTTAATTAAAATTGATATTAGTAGGTTAGGAACTAGATTAGATTTTGATTATTAGATTTTAATTAGTAGTTTTTTTTGTATAGTGAGTTTGTTGTTAAATTTTAATTATGATAAATGGTAAATGTTTCACGTATATTTTTTTTTTAAAAAGGAGTAGAATTTAATTAGTCCTTATATTAGTGGATATTTTAATATATATATTTAAGTGGGTTCAAGGATAGTTAAGAAAGGTTATACATATTAATTCTTGTAATTAATTTAGTTCTCCTTTATTTATTTAACTAATGTGTGTGAAATAGTTATATCGGGGTTGTTATAGTTGTTATACAAATAGGGTTAATTAACTGACTTTCAAATATTTTAGGGTTGAAATGGTTTTTTGTTTAGTAAACTTGATTGACCGACGATCATGTCTAAAGGTTACTTTAAATGTCATAAGTAGCTAAGGTTGAAAGGGAATTGGTACTATTTTTAAATGGATAAAGTTGTAATCTAGGTTAAGAATTAAAGTAATTACTAGGTCAACCTAATTCAACATATGTTCTTAATAATTAAATTAGCATCATGATACTATACGTGGTTAAACATAAAACCATAGTTAATTCAACCTGACCCAAGAGTTCATATAACCCGTGTAACAAGTTTATGCTCCAACTCTGCATTCATATGTACTGTGACCCTTAATCAATCTAGGAATATACCTTGCAACTCAAAGACTAACTTCACCATATTATCACCTTTCCACAACACATCCATTATTAGTTGTATGTACTTGTGTTTTAAAAAATAAAATTGTTTGTGTATTTTGCCCTAGTTTTGGGCATGGCATTTTGGTATCAGAACTAGGTTTCGACACTAGGAAACCTAACCCATTATGTTTCTACTCATTTAAATTTAAATTATTGTGTAGGATGCCTACTGTCACATGAGTTGGCCAACATTGTAGAGGTCATAGAGCTGCACATGTTGGGGAAGAACAAGAGGATCCACCACCTCCACCACCTCCACCACCTCAGAACCCTAACCCAAATTTTTTGGAAGTTCTCCAAAATCTAATTGGGGTGATTCAGCAAAGACTACCACCCATAGTTCAGTAGCAGATTCCAGCAAGGGAAGTACATATTTTAGAAGATGATAGAGCAGCTAGCAGAGAGAGAAGTAGGAGTCCCCTACCTAGGTCTGGTTAGGGTCATGGTGATCATGAGGGTGAGTCAGTTCTTTGGGTTGTAATATCATGCGAGCATGAGATAAATGCTAGAGAGACCCCCTAGAGATGTTGGAGATGAGTTCTGAGAGTTATTGTGACTCTAGCCACCCTTATTTTTGGGATCCACTGACGGGTAAGTAGTAGAGGCCTGGTTACATAATTTACAGTTATGTTTTGGATTGCGCCCTTATGGGAGTAATCTAAAGGCACGACTTGCAGTCCATCTCCTATGAGAGAAGACATCCCTTTGCTGGGAGCAGAAGGTGTCCATAGTTGGAGTGAGTATTGACACACTCACTTGAGATACTTTTGTGGCCCATTTTCTAGAGAGATACCTCTTTGAGCATTTTAGATAGAGATAGATATAGGAGTTCCATAATCTCTAGCAAAGAGGTCTCACAGTGACCTAGTATGAGAGTTGGTTTCTCAAGCTCCTTCCATATGTTGATTACATGAAGGATGAGAAACTACTTATCCACTATTTCATTAAGCGACTTAATATGTCTCTTTAGGGCATAGTACACCTAGCCTTTCCTACCATATTCAGAGAGACATTTGAGATGAAACTTCTAGCTAAGGAAATCCGTACTAGGTAGGAGTCTCAGGATCGGTCTCAGCACTAAAACCCCTCTTCCCTATAGTTAGGATAGTAGAGACCCCTTTGGAAAGGGAAACAGAATCACTCAGTAGGATTCTTTAAGGGTCAACAGTCTCAGTAATAGAGATCTTACTAGGATTCTAGACAGAGGCCTTCATACGGTTATCAGGGCTCTAAGCCCAAATAGTGGCAGTCTCAGGGTCTTAGACATGATTAGAGGAAATATACCCCTCAAAAATAGATAGCTAGGACTCATCAGTCCTCTAGGGGTGGTTACAGTAATTCCAGTAGGACTGAAAGACCATAGCAGTCTAGATCATAGGGAGTATAGATTCAGACCCGAGGGCCATGTTACACTTGCGGTGGTATAGGTCATATAGAGAGAGAGTGCCCACAAGGATAGTTAGGTGGTGGTCAGAGAGGGGCTACCTTAGATCCTACAATTGGAGATATGGTTAGATCTCATAGATTTTTTGTAGTGGTTGATAACTGCCAAGCCGAGCACCAGGCCATGGTCATAGAGGCCACAGGTATGATTCAGGGTATCATTGTTTCTATCTTGTTTGATTCAAGAGCCACAAACTCCTTTATATCTCCCTATGTAGTGGAGTGTTGCGGGCTAGTGGTAGTTAGATAGGATGTCAGTTGGGAGGTCAAGTTAGCTTCAAGAGCTAGAGTGTCTGTTAGTTCCTTAGTTCATAGTTGTCAAATTTAGATTGGAGACTTAATCATGATGAGTGATCTCTGCATTACCCCTCTAGGTTCTTATGATGTAGTCCTTGGCATGGATTGGATATACACACATAGAGCCAAGATGGATTGTCATAAGAAGAGCATTGAATGTGTTGATGATCATGGTACTTCTATGGTGATATTTGTGGTACAAAGACCCATATCCCTTTGCATGATTTCTGTTATGTAGCTTAGGCAGTGCATGCAAAAGGGATGTTAGTTATTTGCCATCACCATTAGTGATAGAGAGGAGGATTTAGAGGGGGAGCATTTGCACAAGGATTATCCTATTCTTTAGGAGTTTGCAGATGTATTTCATACCGAGCTACCTAGTATGCCTCCACCTAGGACAGTTGATTTTCACATAGACCTTGTACCAGGAGTTGAGCCCATATCTAGAGCACCTTACATGATGACCACACATGAGCTCAATGAGCTCAAGATTCAGTTAGAAGAGCTCTTGGAGAAAGGACATATCTAACCTAGTGTATCACCTTGGGGTGCAATAGTGATTTTTGTGAAGAAGAAGGATGGATCACTTAGATTGTGCATTGATTATTGGTAGTTGAATAAAGTAATAATTAAGAACCGATACACACTCCCTAGGATTGATGATTTGTTTGATCAGTTGCAGGGTGCCCGATTGTTCTCAAAGATAGATCTGAAGTCAGGGTACCATCAGTTACAGATTGTGGAAAGTGATAGCCACCAGACTACTTTTCGCATGAGGTATGGTCACTATGAGTTCATAGTTTTTCCATTTGGTCTCATGAATGCTCCAATTGTTTTAATGAGCCTCATGAATAGAGTATTTCATACATTCTTGGATCAATTTTTGGTAGTGTTCCTTGATGACATTCTGATATATTCTCACAATGAGGAGCATGAGGACCATCTGAGACAGGTTTTGAAGCATTTGAGAGAGAACTAGTTATATGACAGTTGTCAAAGTGTGCCTTCTTTACACCTGAGGTACATTATCTTGGTAATATTATATCTAGAAATGGGATCTCGATAGACCCATCAAAGATTAGAGCCATTATGGATTGGCCAACACCCACCAGTGTCACTAAGGTCAGAAGTTTTATGGGCTTAGCAGGATATTACAGATGCTTCATGGAAGGATTTTCTAGAATAGCTCATCCCATCACTTCCCTTCAGAGAAAGGGGAAGAAGTATGATTGGACAGAGAAGTGTGAGAGATCTTTCCAGGAGCTCAAGAGAGCCCTCACTAGCACACCGATTTTAGCAATGCTAGATCTTTTGACATATTTTGTTGTATGTACGGATGCTTCATTAGATGATTTAGGAGTAGTCCTTATGTAGGAGGGTCATCCTATAGCTTTCAAGTCTAGGAAACTAAAGACTCACGAGCTTAATTATCCTACTCATGACCTAGAACTCATAGTGGTGGTTCATGCCTTAGTGAGATGGCGACACTACCTTCTATGTCACCAATTTAAGATTCATTCAAATCACCAGAGCCTATAGTATATCTTTACACAACCCAATATTAATGCTAGACAGAGGAGATGGATGGAGTTTTTGTGTGAGTATGATTTTGATGTTCATTATATCAAAGGGAAGGAGAATGTAGTTATAGATGCCTTGAGTAGAAGGCAACGTGAGCTCTCATCTATGACTTCTAGTATAGATTTGAGGGAGCACATTTTGCATCACTTGCCAGAGGATGGATTATATGTGCAGGTTTGTCAGTTTATCCATTCTCATAGACCCCTTGAGGGGAGATTTGTAGGGTATTCTTTAGAGTATAATGGACTTCTATGTCATAGGGGATGCATCTATGTACCTTCTACAGGTGACTTGAGAGAGTTTATTGTGCTTGAGGCTCATAGAGCACCTTATGCAGCTCATCGGGGAGTTAAGAAGTTGCATGCCAATCTGAGATAGTTGTATCATTGGCCAGGCATGAGATTTTAGATTGCCAGCATAGTTTCTAGGTGTTTAGAGTGCCAGAGAGTGAAGGTAGAGCATAATCATCTAGGTGGGCTCCTGCAGCGACATGAGATTGCTGAGTGGAAGTGGGATACTATATCTATGGACTTCATTGTTGGTCTCCCTATGTCTTCTCACCACCATGATGCCATCTTGGTGACAATCGACACATTGACCAAGGTCTCCCACTTCTCACCCATGTGTACTACATTCACATGATGAGACATAGCTTAGGTCTTTTTGTAAGATATTGTCAGAATTCATGGCATTCCCTGTAAGATCATCTCTAATAGAGACTCCTTGTTCACATCATCTTTTTGGAGAGAGTTACAGGCAGCGTTGGGAACTAGACTAAATTTCAATATGACATATCACCCTCAAACAGATGGACAAATAGAGAGGGTTAACCAGGTATTAGAGGATATGTTACATATGTGTGTGATGGACCATCAGGTCAAGTGGGAGGAATACCTACATCTAGTCAATTTTGTCTATAATAATGGGCATCATTATTTTATAGGTATGCCACCATATTAGGCCTTGTATGGTAGACCATGCAAGACACCACTGAGTTGGGATAGGATAGAGGATAGAGTATCTATTGGACCTTAGTTGGTCAAGGATATGGAGCAACAGGTAGTCTTGATTAGATAGCTTCTTAGAGAGGCTCAGGATCGACAAAAGAAGTATGCAGATGCGAAGTGGGTTGATCGTGAGTATATAGTTGAAGATAGGGTCTTCTTGAGAGTGTGCCTGCATAAGAGTCCAATCCATTTTGGAAATGGCTCTAAGTTAGCACCTCACTTTGTTGGACCTTGTGAGATATTGGAGAGGGTAGGACTAGTTTCCTACCATCTAGCCTTGCCACCCAGCCTATCACGCATCCACGATGTGTTTCATGTATCGGTGTTACGGAAATATATTTATGATGAGTCTCAAATTATAGATTGGGATGCCTTATAGGTGGAATCAGACAGAAAGCTATCACAGGAGCCCATTCATATTATAACCTGATACACCCTTGCACTTTGAGGTTGAGAGCTGGACCAGGTTAGGGTCCAGTGGGATTGTTATGATGAGGTCACAAATTTTTGGGAGGATGCAGCACAAATGAGATCTTAGTACCCATATATTTTTGATGAACTCTAGGAGGAAGTTCATGCCTAGTGGGGGAGGATGTGAGGCCTCACCCCGAACCATCATAGCTTAGTTCATACACTTATTTTGATACATTGATACACTTTTTGATTATCCTGACAGAGACTCGAGATATTATGTTTATGATGATGATTATATTATATGGATTACATTCTGATATGGATTATACCTATAACATGTGGTTGATTTTGATTATACATGTTTAGATAGGTGAATTGATGAGAAGATCAGATCATGATTAGACTTGATTATTTCATGGATGTTATGTCATGAAGATTATGGAATTATTATGTTTTAAACATTTCTGTATGAAAATTGTAATTAGGAATTTAATTCTGCTTATTGATTAATGTTGCTAAGTATGAATTGAATATGTATATTGCATGTGATTTTATTATCTTGGACTACTGATGGTCAAGTTTAGTGTGTAGGAAAGAGAACCATGGAATCAGTCAGAGAATCAGTAACCAACCATATGTGCAAACTGTAAAGCCAAGGTTGAACCTAATGAAGAGGTTTGAACCTTGTTGTTAAGTGATTTTATTCGTGACCATAAAATTGTAGGTATGTATTAGGTGTTTTCATTATGTAATTAGTGACATGTCAATGTTGTATTATGTCAATTTATAGTGTCACTTGACACTCGTTATGTATTTATGTAATGACATGTCTACTAAGGTTGGCAATGTAAACCTAATCCTAACTAATTCATTAGGAACATAATTAAACCCCTTGTTAGAGATACTTGTAAAGTTCCACCAATTTGATCATTTAGATTTAATTCTTTTCTAGTCACTTCTAGAGGCCAAAAAGAGGTCCTAAGGGTCAAATTCAGCAAAATCTAAGTACCTTAGTGATAGGGGTATGGGTTAGGAATATTTTTAACACGTCTAGAATTCCCTAGTAGCTTTGGTGACCTATTTTATGACCCATTTTCCATATGCTACGAAAATAGAGTAAGTCTTTAACTTTTACCCAAACCCACACTCCTTTCCAATCTAATATTTATGATAGGGGATAAGAAAAAGCCAAAGGACTTTAGGGTCAAGTCAGAATTTAATGTTGGTGGGTGGGTAGAATTTGGAGGTCTTTTAGAGACCCTTGGTAGAGTTAGTGGGTGTTCACCCACTCTCTACTTTTAGAGACATTAGGGTTTGGATGGAGAAAGCATAAGGGATTGGTCTCTTCTCAAAATTTAATTGCCATAACACATTGTGAATGTTGGTCTCCATTTCCATGAAAGTGCTTTGTTTTTTTGCAAGTAGATTTGTATTTTTCTTTTCAGTCTCTTGCATATGTGAAATGTATTTGTATTATTGTTATGTAAGGGAATAAGATTTTGGGTTTGAATTATTGCTTATGGTTTTATCTTTGTTTTGAATATAAGAGTTTTGTGAAGGGTGTGATGGCATTACTCACCTTTGGATAGGGAAGAAGTGGCCATGTATGGGAAAAGGGGTTAGTTGGATTCCATGATAGTGTAGAGTCTCTTCTCATGGAGCGAAGAGGAAAAAATACAAGGTGTATGGGCCCTTGCATACCATTGCATTTGATCCTAATTTTGGTGGAGATAAGGAGAAGAATAGATGGAAAGATGTATGTAGCCTTAGCCTTGAAGAGGCATGTTATTTTTATGTATTATTTTGGCATTCTCCTACATGAAAATCCACCTTCACCCCTTGTTATGGGTTCATGGTGAATCCATTTGTGCAAGCCTTGGGAGGGTGTTATTTGTTGTTGAATTCATGTATGTGGATGTGTGATTGTCCCTGTTGCTTACCGATTCTCCTACATCGAGGGTGGTCTCATTGAGACCTAGGATGGGAGGTGAGCTTCCCATGGTTCTCCTCATGTATTTGCAGGTTTGAAGTCAAGACGATTATGAAAAAGCTTGGGAGAAATCTCTATTTTTGTGTAGTTATCTGAGAGCAACTTTAATGTTGCATGGTTACCCCTTTTGTATTGAGATTCATTTCTTGTTAAGTGTTGTAATGTCCATATTAAAATCCTTATCAAGTAAGATGTGAAGATATCTTATTCATTATGTAACAGCTTAATTAAAAGAAGAAATATTATATGTTATCCATTGATTGTATAGATCTTCCACCTTGAAGATGTGTAGTTGTATTTTGAAAGATTACCATAATGTAAATGAAGAATCTTTAGTTTCATGTCTATTATATTCTACCTGAATAATGAAGTTAATCTTTTATGGTAGAATGATATGCAATATTGAGAAGAAAGGCAATGTAATAGTTGTTCATAGAATATAAAATCTTGTGGATTTATGAATCTTGTAATCTCTATAATGTATTTGATTGTAAGTTTTTAAGTTAAAAATATTTCATTCTTCCTTTGGAAATCTATATTATATTTCAATAGATTCAACACTCTACCTTAAAATCTTCATTGCAACCTTAATTCTTGAGAAGGAAAGATAAACTTGATAACAATAGTAAAACAAACAAGTTATTATATTAATGTAAAAATCAACTAATACTAAAATTTAATTTATAGTTCACTTAGTGTATTCCACTAATAAAGAAATTCAAATGCATACAATTAACTACTCCAATAATAAAACCAAGAAATCAATATGATAGAAGCTAAAACCAAATAATATCAATGACACTTCCCAGATTTTTAGAGCAAAAATTCTCTCTAAAATTTGTATGGAAAAAGGAAATAATTCTCTTTTTCATAGAGAATATTCCCTTCCCAAGATTCTCTTGCTAATTAGAGTTAGTATTATAACTCCCTAACATAACCCTGTTGTTAATTGCTAATTTCTAAATTAATAAAATATTTCATAACATAACTTGTTTAACAATTCCCTTCCCATAAATGGGCGCAGGTATGTAGTGGCAGAGGTCACATTAAATAAACAAAAAAAAAAAATGATATTAATGTAGGGGTGGGAAGCCAGTCTTACTTTTGATTTTCATCCTTGTGGGTACCACCCACATACTCCTTCCTTACTTTTTACCACCATGCATAGGATGTGGGGGCTGACATGGCATTAATTATTTTCCCAAAGACAATTCTCTTCTCATCCATGTGTACTTGGGGTCTGACATGGGGATCAATGCATATCCCTATGACAAGAAAGCCTTCCCACTCCATGCATGATTTCCTTGCCTCCATTTGTTTGACCTGACATAAAATTTACAACATGACTGTGACGTGTCTCCCACCCTCCCTTAAGTAGGTTCCTTCTTGCTGCATTGGAATGGGGAAACCTTGAGGTGGTCCCCACCTCAACCTTGGAGCATGTGCATGCCTTTTTCAAAAAGGCTCTCCTTGCATAAACTTACACAAGCCTTAGGATAGGTTGGGATTTCCATCACCCCTCCCACTTGGCAAGTGGGCTTTGGGGATAGGGGGTGATGTGAAAGATTAGTAGGTTAATAGGTTAGTAAGTTAGGTTAGTTTAAATATTTTAATTGGTATTCTAGTATATAGTTAGTTGTTAATTTAATTTTATTATGATAATTGAAATATGTTGCTCATGTGTTCAAAAAGGCTTAGGGGTTAATTTAATTTTTTTTATTAGAGGTTAATTTAATTTATTATTAGGGGATTAATGGACTTTGGTTGCATGTTTTTTTTTAAAAGGGGATAATTTAATTAAAATTGATATTATTAGGTTAGGAATTAGATTATATTTTGATTATTAGATTTTAATTAGTAGTTTTTTTTGTATAGTGAGTTTGTTATTAAATTTTAATTATGATAAATGGTAAATGTTTCATGTATGTTTTTTTTTTAAAAAGGAGTAGAATTTAATTAGTCCTTATATTAGTGGATATTTTAATATATATGTTTAAGTGGGTCCAATGATATTTCAGAAAGGTTATACATATTAATTCTTGTAATTAATTTAGTTCTCTTTTATTTATTTAACTAATGTGTGTGAAATAGTTATATCGGGGTTGTTATAGATGTTATACATATAGGTTTAATTAACTAACTTTCAAATGTCTTAGGTTTGAAATGGTTTTTTGTTTAGTAAACTTGATTGATCGACGATCATGTCTAAAGGTTACTTTAAATGTCGTAAGTAGATAAGGTTGAAAGGGAATTGGTACTAGTTTTAAATAGATAAAGTTGTAATCGAGGTTAAGAATTAAAGTAATTACTAGGTCAACCTAATTCAACATATGTTCTTAACAATTTAATTACCATCATGATACTATACATGGTTAAACATAAAACTATAGTTAATTCAACCTAACCCAAGTGTTCATGTAACCCATGTAACAAGTTGATGCTCCAACTCTGCATCCGTATGTGGCAGGACTCTAAATCAATCTATGAATATACCTTCCAACTCAAAGACTAACTTCACCATATTATCACCTTTCAGCAACACATCCATTATTTGTTGTATGTACTTGTGTTTTAAAAAAAATTATCCCTGTGTTTTGCCCTAGTTTTGGGCATGACATTTTGGTATTAGAGCCAGGTTTTGACAGTAGGAAATCTAACCCATTATGTTTCAACTCATTTAAACTTAAATTATTATGTATGATGCCTATCATCACATGAGTTGGCTGATGAGGTAGAGGTCATAGAGCTACACATGTTGGGGTAGAACAGGAGGATCCACCACCTCCACCACCTCAGAATCCTAACCAAGATATTTTGGATGTTCTCTAAAATCTGATTGGGGTGATTTAGCTGAGACTACCACCCATAGTTCAATAGCAGATTCATGAAAGGGAAGCACATATTTCTGAAGGTGATAGAGAAGTTAGCAGAGAGAGAAGTAGGAGTCCCCCTACCTAGGTTTTTTTAGGGTCATGGTGATCATGAGGGTGAGTTAGTTCATTGGGTTGTAATACCATGCAAGTATGAGATATGTGATAGAGAGAGACCCCCTAGAGATGTTGGAGATGAGATCCAAGTGCTATTGCAACTCCAACCAACCTTGTTTTTTGGATCCACTGACAAGTCAGTAGCAGAGGCCTGGTTACAGAGTTTACAATGATGTTTTTAATTGTGCCCTTATGGGAGAAATATAAAGGCACGACTTGTAGTCCATCTCCTACGAGAGAAGGCCTCCACTTGGTGGGAGCAGGAGGTGTCCATAGGTGGAGTGAGTATTGACACACTCACATGGGAGAATTTTGTGGCCCATTTTTGAGATAAATACCTCTTCAAGAATTTTAGATAGAGACAGATAGAGGAGTTTCATGATCTCCAGTAGAGAGGTCTCACAGTGACCCAGTATGAGAGTCATTTTCTTGAGCTCCTTCGATATGTTGATTACATGAAGGATGAGAATCTACATATCCACCATTTCATTAAGGGACTTAATATGTCTCTTCAGGGTACAGTACACCTAGCCTTTCCTACCACATTTATAGAGATAGTTGAGACAAAAATTGTAGATGAGGACATCCGTACTAGACAGGAGTCCCAGGATCAATCTCAGCACCAAAAACCCTCTTCCCAGCAGTCAGGACAACAAAGACCCACTTGGAAAGGGAAACAGAATCACTTAGCAGGATTCTTTAAGGGTCAATAGTCTCAGCAGCAGAGATCCCAACAGGATTCTAGACAGAGGCCTTTGTAGGGTTATTAGGGCTCTAAGCCCAAATAGTGGCAGTCTCAAGGTCCTAGATATGATCAAAGGACACAGACCCCTTAGGCATAGTCAGCTAGGACTCAGCAGTCCTCTAGGGGTGGTTATAGTAATTCCAGTAGGAACATAGGACCACAGCAGTATAGATCATAGGGAGTACAAATTCTGACCTGAGAGCCATGTTACACTTGTGGTGGTATAGGTCATATAGCGAGAGAGTGCCCACAGGGATAGTTAGTTGGTGGTTAGAGAGGGGCTACCTAAGAGCCTACAATTGGAGATATGGGTAGATCCCATAGAGTTTTTATAGCGGTTGATAACCACCAAGCCGAGCACTAGGTCATGATCATATAATAGATTGTTTGTTCATCAGATAATTGATGGTTGCATGATCTATGTGTATGAAAATTACATACCCTATGTTGTAGTTCCTAAACTTGTTAAGGGCATAAATCAATGCTAACATCTATTTTTCAGTGACAATGTAGTTGAATTTAGCTCCTTGGAGATTATTTCTATATAGTACATGACATGCTCAATTGATCCTTCTTTCTATCTCATAATCTCAAGAATCCATATGAATATGGAATTAAAATGACCAATTTGGTCCTCTTAATATAGGAGCTTGAGTTAGATCTTAATTAAGGCTTTCAAAATATTGTTCACAATCTAATGTCAAGTCAAATTCTTAAAAGTACTCCTATAGAGTAGTCTCAAGCATCCATGTTAATATGGAATGAAAATGACCAATTTGGTCCTCTTAATATAGTATCTTGAGTTAGATCTTCTTTAAGGCTTTGAAAATCTTTTTCACAATCTGATCTCAAGTAAAATTCAGATTCTTACTTCAATAGATTATATAATGGTGTTGTAATTTGACTAAACTCTTTAGTGAATATCTCATAGTAGTCAACATTACCTAAGAAAAATTTTAATTCATTCTATTTTTCAAGAATATGAAGGTTGGAAATTACCTCAATCTTTGATGGGTCCACCTAGATTCTAGCTGCAGTGATTTACTATCCCAACACCACTTTGTCCATCATCATGTAGCACTTTTCACTATTTAAAGACAAGTTATGATCTTGACATCTCTACAATAATTTCTACAAATTACAATGTGCCTCTTACAAAGTTGAACCATAGCTGGTGAATTCATCCATATAGATCTTCATATAATTAGAGAAAATGTTAGAAAAGATGCTTATGACAACCCTCTAAAAAATTGATGGAGCATTGCAAAGAGTAAAATATAAGACAAAAAAAGAAAAAGTTCTACATGTGCATGTGACTATAGCCCTATCCTGGTCCTCTTGAGAAATCTTAATCTAGTTATAGCCACTAAATCCATCCAAAAATGAGAAATATTTATTTCCTACTAGATCATTTAGGACCTGATCAATGAAGGGAAGACAAAAGTTATCATTTTTTGTAGCAACATTGAGTACTCTATAATCTACATATACCCTCCATTTCCCCCCTAATTAAGGACTATAATAAGTGGTGATACCCATTGGCTGTCAGATATGCGATAGATGAACCCAGTATTCAATAACTTATGGATTTCACCTTTTACTATCTCCCTAAGAGCAAAATTCATCCTCCTTTGAGCTTTCCTAACTGGTTTGAAGTCCTTACTAATATAAATTCTACTAGTACAAAGATTTTATTATCACTATAGTCCCATGAAAAATATTGAAGGTGGGTCTTTAGTAATGTGAACATAGATTCTTGTTGAGACTTAGTTAGACTTTTAATTATGCTTAGGATATTTTCAAGGGAAACCCCAAGCTGTGTTGTTAACTCTACCATACCAACTTTGTTGAAATCTATTGATTTCACTTCATGTAGAAATAGAATGTGCAAAAAATCTACAGATACATGAAAGCATGGTGAAGAAAATGGTAGAATAATAGTTTGTAAAGGACATGAGGGAATGTCACTTGCTAAATGATCTACTCCATAGTTATTGTGGATGATGGCAGTGAGGATATCATCTTCTTCTTGTATAGAAATTAATGGGTCTCTTTCTATCATTATAAGCTATTTGATAGAGTTGACTTCAGTCTCTTCCTCATGTATGTCTAGCCATAAGGCCTGATCATCATCAAGTTGGGGTTAACAAGGAGAACTAAGAGAAACTTTCTTAGTGGAGGGTCCATCAGATATAGTCATATTTCCTAACCTATATACTATAAAGGAATTAGTAGTAGCAATCCAAGGCCTACCTGGGATAATTGAATAACATGTTTCCTTGGGTGACATGTTTATAAAATTAGCAAGGTATTCCTATGAGTCAAGGGTAACCACTAAGTCATCTATCATACCATAATTTTTTACTGTGAAACTATCTGCATGTTGCAGTATTGTAGGAGTGGCTCTTAGGCTAGTGATGTCAAGTTGAAACATGAGATACTAAGTCATAACATTAATGGAAACTCCCAAATAAACTATAGAATTCATAAATTTGACCCTGTTGATAACAATTAGAAGTATTGGACTCCCTGGGTCATAATAGTTAGTAACATAGGCCTTCTCAAGAATCAAATCAGATAATTGACCTAGAATATGGATATTTTTAGGATCCTTCTTATTTCTCCCTAGTTTCTTTAGACAAGCTTCACTTATTTATTTACTATAAATATGTACTTCTTTTATAGCTTTCAATAGGGGTATCTTAACACAAACATGTTTTAGTTGATCAATAAGGTCAAAAGTAGAGTCATTGTATAGTTGAGGTATTTGATGATCAAGTCTATGAGGAAATGGATGAGTCTTCTATGGTTGGTTTGGTTTAAATGGAATTTGTTGAACAAGAGGTTCAATAGAATCTTCTTGGACTATCTCTTCTAAGGTCCCTTATGTAATAATAGGATAAGATGGTGTTGGAAGAGTACTTCCTAACCTAAGATGGACATCATTTATTGCATATCAATTTTCTAAATCAAGTTTGATCAATAGAGTTTTTTCTACTGAGATTGGCTATTGGGATTAGGAGATGGCTTAGTTGGAAGTTATGTAGGTATTAGGAGAGGTACAGTGGCTACAAGAGGTGGGTTTGGTGGCATTAATTCTTTTTTTTTAGGTTGTTATAGGGGAGAAAATTGCTGATTAGGCCATTTTTTCCCTCCTCTCAATTGAGGTGATTGTTTCCAATTACCTTGTGGTGTTTGCCACTGATTTTGGGATTTCCAATTGGTTTGGGTCTCCTTCCAACTAGTTTCAAGTGATTTCCATTGTGGTGCAGTATTTTGGTAGTTTTCACATTGAGATTACAGGTTAGTCTAAGGTTGGGTGTCATAATTTCCCACTTTAAAATTAAATTGGGGTTTCAATTGATTACCAAAAGAATTTGAAATTGGACCAATAAAATTCAAGGGTATCTTGTGGCATACCATGTCTTGGAGATTGTAGTTACTTTTGAGCAATATAAAAGACCTAGTCATCATCTCCTAGGACCTGGTTGAACTCAATAGGTATCTACTTAGCCTCCAAGTTAGCTAAAATTCTTCATATACAACCATTTTTATTCTATTTGTAGTGGGGACAAAATTCAGCCAATATAGCTTCCACCTCCTAATGTTTCTTCTTTTCTTTCATAGTGTTCAGTTGTGTTACCATGTTGTTGATAATGTTCTTTAAATATGATAGAAAGTGATTTATCACTATCCTTGAGACCCCAATACCATTGGATTTCCCCATGGTAGGATTATATCATCTTCCTTTCTTAATAGTAGCTCTAGAATAGTTTAGGAAAATCATCTTTATGTCATCCAAAGATGATCGAGTTACGTCACCTCCTTCCATCAAGTCCAGAGCATCAACACACCCTTCATTCAATATTCTAAGAAAGAGAAGAATTTGTGACACCTCATTGAGCACATATTGAGTATTTTTATGTAAGCTAAAGAGGAACCAAGATATGTAGTCCTCCAATCTTTCATCCTCTTTCTGTGACATCTTGAAGATGTCATCTTCTCTCATGTCATTCCCTCTACAATATTCCTTGTACTTCTCCAAGAAAATTGTCTTCATATCATCCCAATTATGAACAACATAACTTCTTGAACCCATAAACCATCTGAGTGTTGAATCCTTAAGAGTTGCAGGAAATAATTTAAGCCTATGAGCATTAGTAGTGTAGCCATAACTTCTAGAGAGGATATCAAACTCAAAGATAAAGGTATCAAGGTCCTCTGATTCTAAGCCATAGAACTAGTAAGCACTTAAGAGGGAATATAATTGAGGTTTTTGTTGGCATGTTGATCAATAATATGAAATGGAAAAGTGGGAGGAGATTCCATTCTTGTTGGGCCTCTTTTTGGACCCCCTAGTGAGTCTCTAGGATGATAAACTACCAATTTCAACTAGTTATTAGGTACTATATTCTAATTGAAAGGGATTTCTAGATGTTCGATACACATATTGGCCAAGATTTCAGCAAAAGGATTCAAGTGAAGATGCTCCTGAATGATATTAAATTCAAAAGGTTCCTCTTTTGAGGAGGATGAGGATGTAGGTAGGTTTTGAGCAGCATCAACAAAGGGGGTTTCCTCTTCTTCTTCTTGCATAAAGACCTATTCTAACTAAAAAATGGTGTAATTGGGAATAAATATTCCTAAGGGATCTCTCATTCTTCTACTCATGCAGGTTCAATGATTCAATACTCACTTAGACTCGGGTGAAACTTAAAAAATATTGAATATAAAAAGTAAAGGAAACATGAAATGAACTAGAAACTTGATTGATTACTGCAACAGATTCCTTTCTTGACACCATCCCCAAGAATGGTTCCAAAAATGTAGGCCTTTCCAATCGATCAATAACTAGGCACAACTACCATGCTCATAGATTGGAAATCTACACTGAGAAATTGTATGTCCTATGGAAAGGTTTAGTTAATATATCAACCCATGGGCGTAAGATTAAAATGGTTCTACAAAATATATTCACTAAGTCTCCATTGTAGCCATGCTATCTATTTCTTAAAATGGAAAGTTGCATAAAATTAAGTACTTGAAAAGTAAACCTATCTAAATTCTATCTATCAAAGAATAACTAATCATCAAAACTAATTAAGTTAAGGTTTAATAAGTATGAACTACCCTGCCTACTTTGGCTGCAACAACAGTCATAGGAACTTTTTCCGTGTGGCTACAGGATTAGACAAAGAACTGAACAACAAATATGAAAATAGTATAGTAAAAATGTAAAGGATCACTCACCAAGTGGGCCCCCTTCGGTGAGTGAATTCAAGTTATTTAACACACTATACTTGGAATAAGAATTTCTTTTATTCATATAACTAGAGCTAATTACACATAAGAACTTGAAATTGAAAACTATATTTCTGAAAACATTACATCAATATCAACCAAGTTATGATTAATTTTATTCTTAAATAGCCCCCCTACTAGAGGGTGCTTCATAAAATTATTTATACTAAAACATACAACTAACTAACTTAATGATGGAAGTGTTCCAAGGTGTGCTTGCACAAAATCCACTAGGTCTCCCCTTGTCCTAGTATTCTTAGGATCCTAAAATCAAAAATAGGATCTCCCTAGTCTTTTCTCCAACGGCCTAAGACTTCACTAACTCAACACAGTGAGTTATGCTTTTTGTTCTTCACCTTGGAAGACAACTATCACTAGTTTTCTAGGCATAAATCCTCCATCCCAAATTCACCAATGCTAGAAGGGTCATGTCCACCATTTGAATACTCATTTTTCATCCTTTTTACTCCTGTAGAATGGGTCTTCAATCCCAATTCAATCGAGTTCCAAATTTACTCCTTATAGGACCCTATTAGGCCTAATTGACCAATTAGCCATATCTAGAGGGTTTTTTCTAGATTTCTTCACAATTCTTACAAAAAACCCCAAAAAACTAACCTAGGATACTGATACCCTTTTGGAATACCTAAGATATTTTCAAGGTCTAGGGTTCCCAAGTCATCCGTACACCCGTGTCATGAAATGTAGGGCTAATAGGGATTTTTGGGTTCCTAAAATGAAGTTGACTGATTTCTATTTAGAAATCTATCCAAATGGATTTTTCAAGTTCATAGATCTCAATTAGGAATCTATAGGACCCTAATGACTCTAAAATACACTTTTTTTAGACCTTCCATACACACCCTTGCTTCTGCATTCAACTTTATCTCTTCCATACACCTAACCAAACAGTCATAGCTCACCTCCGACATGACTTCAAAAATTGAAAATAAGTTCTCCAAGCCTCCTAATTAAATATATACACTGAATAGAGCCTCCCCTAACATATTCATCCATCTTTTTTAGTTTTCCACTATTGGATTTTATGGGGGAGCCGGGAAACAAAAATCTACCTAAACTGGACTAGTAAATACTCTAAATCCTAAAAAAATTCCTAAGACTATAAAATCAACTCTTATCTACTTGGTCAATGAATGAAAAGTTCTTGTATATAATTTTACTTCATGGAGCCAACACTATATTTATCCTTTCAAGCCATTAACACACCATTAACATAAAAACAAGTCAATTGTATTGTCAAACCAGAACACTCTACTTTCATTCACTTGAAAAGCTTGCTTACAATATCCTCTACCTTAGGAAATGATCCACATATTATCTTAAGAGGAGTATCACATGTTTTTATGCCTTCAAAATTGATTTCCCACTCCTATAATGAAGGGAATCCAAAGTTGTCGAGTTTCATGCAACATTTGCAAAAAGTTGCAAATGTTGTCATGACAACTTTTGAGCATCTTTTACATTTATGATGCAAACTAAATTTTAGGACCTATAACCCATATAACTTTATAGATTAACATCATTAAAGGAATTTTTAGTGATCTTTCAAACTTGTCTTAGGTCTAGGACACATTTAGACCACATTTCCCATTTTTGGCCTATCTTAAGGATTAGCAACTTAGAAATCAAACTAACCTAAACTAGATTGGATTTAGTACTAACTACTAATCCATCTAGTCACACACATTGCAAGACCTTCTAAGGTCAAAAGTAAAATCATTGACTTGGCTAGAGTCATTTACAAGCCAAAATTGACTAAGCATTGGGAGTTGGCCTATGTGCTACTGCACCATCCTCTCCAAATGAAAAGACTTCAATGCACCCTTGGATTGGGAAAATTGGGATAAATGCCCAAATTTTTGAACTCTATCTCCTTTACCCAAGTTGAATCTTCATATGTTTGTCCATGCCACTTTTCCAAGTGTTCTTTGTATTCCTTCTCTCTTGTCTTCTTGTAGACTCTAGAATCTAGTATGTGTTCTCCCTTCTTCATTGGTGTAGATGGAAATTTGAGTTCTTCCACCTCCTATATGAATTCAGTCAAAATATGATCTAGATCTAGGATTAGGCCTTTGTACAAAAATAAGTCTTATACATTAAACACTAAATATGGACCCATATCCTCTGGAAGTTCCACCTTGTATGTATTTGTGCCACATTTGGTCACTATAGTACATGGGCCAATTCTTCTCATCTATAGTTTATGTGGCACTCCTTTTTGAAACCTTGCCTTGTTGAGGTGTACCATCACCAAATCCCCAATTTGGAATTGGAAATGTCTTTTCCTCTCATCCACTTTGCTCTTTACTTTCTCTATATTTTCAATGAGTTTCTTCCTCACTATTTCATGGACTTCTTGCATAGAATGTGAAAATTCATCTACATATCCACTTCCATTGGCTCCATCCTTTAGATCTCTAAGCTCAAATATGCCTCTTGGATGAAGGCCATAAACTATTTCAAAATTACTCTTACCAGTAGTCCTATTCACTGTGTCATTATAAGCATACTCTGCTTGCCCATTGAGTTTGTCCCAAACTTGACCATACTCCTTAGTTAAGACTCGTAGGAGGTTACCAAGACTCCTATTGAATACCTTAGTTTGGCCATTAGTCTAAGGATGGTATTTACATCCAAAAGACAAGTTGGTTCCTATCTTATGCCATAGATTCTTCCAAAAATGACTCATAAACTTTGTGTGTCAGTCTGACACTATACTCAATAGAAAACCATGTATTCTAACTACCTCCTTGAAGAATAAGTGAGCTATCTGACTAGCATCATGGATTGTCTTGTAGGGTACAAAGTATGCCATCTTACTAAATTTGTCCACAATAACAAAAATGTTATCCATTCCCTATTTTGTCTTTGGAAATCCCACTACAAAATCCATGCTCAGACATTCCCATGGTCTGGTTGGAATGGATATAGCCTGGTATAAGCTTGCATTTGAAGATGTACCTTTTACCTTTTGACATAACAAAATTTTTGACATATTTCTTAACATACAAATTCATCTTGGGCCAAAAATAAAACCTTTGAACTAATTCTTGGGTCTTATTGACACCAAAGTATCCACTAGGTGCACCACTATGATTCTCTTGCATAAAATTTTCTCTTATGGACACTATAGGGACACACAATTGACTTCCTTTAAACAAAATATCAGTTTGCAAAGTATATTCAGAGAATTGACTGTGAAAGTGGTTCTTGTATTCTTGACATACCTTGTAGATGTTTGCAAAATCTCCATCTTTTGCATATAGATATTTGAAGCTCTCTATTCCCATGCTCTACAAGTGTATCTCTTTTACTATCAGGACTCTTCTGCTTAAGGCATCTGCTACCTTATTCTGCAATCCCTTCTTGCGCTTGATGTTGAAGGTGTATGCTTGTAGGTATTCAACCTACTTTGTATGCTTGTGGCGGAGATTATCTTGTAAGTTTAAGAAACTCAGTGCTTAGTTGTCTAAAAATACTATAAACTCCTATGGAAGTAAGTAGTGCCTCCACTTCGTCAAATCTTGGACCAGGGCATACATCTCTAGGTCATAAGAAGAGTATTTCTTCTTTTCTTCACTTATTTTCTTAGAGTGAAAGGCCACTGGTCTTCCCTCTTGACTCTAGACTGCACCAATAGCTACATTGTTGGCATCATATTCCACTGTGAATAGATTCTCAAAGCTTGGAAAAATCAATATTGGTTGGGTAGCAATATTTTGATTTAACTTCTCAAACCCATGGTTAGCTTGTTCATTCCATAAAAATTTAGTTTTCATCCCACCCTTGATAGTATCAAGCATAGGAGTGCAAATTTCACTAAATCAATTTATAAACTTTCTATAGTACTGTGCTAAGCCATGAAAACTTCTTACCTCAGTGGTTTTCCTTTGAGTAGGCCAATTGATGATGGCTTCCACCTTGCTAGGATCCATTTTCAGATTGCCTTGAGATAGTACAAACCCAAGGTACACTATCTCTTATTTCATGAATTCAAATTTCTCCAAGTTGATCATCAACTTCTCTTCATGAAGCTTCTTGAAGCCTATTTTTAGATGTCTAAGGTGTTCTTCTCTAGTCTTTATATATATGAGTATATTATCCAAGTCGACTACCACATATTTGCCTATGTAGACTTTTAGGATTTCATTCATGAGTCTCATGAATGTGGATGTGGTATTGGATAACCCAAATGGAATGACAAGCCACTCATATAGTCCTTTTGTGGTATTGAAGGTTGTTTTCCATTCATCTCCCTCATTGAATCTGATTTGGTGGTATCCACTCTTCAATTCAATCTTTGTGAAAAATTTGGCTTCCCCTAGATAGTCGATTATGTCTTCTATCCTAGGGATAGGGAACCTATACCTAATGGTTATTATGTTTATTACTCTAGAATTAGTACATAGCCTCCATGTTCCTCCCTTTTTAGGGGCTAAGATAGTGGGTATGGAACAAGGGCTAATACTTTTCCTAATCAGACCTTGGCTTAGGATTTCTTGAATCTATCTAGCTATTTCCTCATTTTGTTGAGGAGTCATTTTATATGCATCCTTATTGAGAAGGGTAGCTCCTGTAATGAAGTCTATTTGGTGGCTTACAACCCTCTTAGGAAATAAGGATGATGGTTCTCCATCACTAACAATACCTTCATACTCCTACAACATCTCTTACACTTCCTTTGGAAAATATGTCTTCTTGAGTGTCTTGTCTTGAATTTATTATTTTGGTTTCAACACAAGTGAAAAACCAGCTCCTTCTCCTTCTTCTAAGGCTTCTAAGAGATCTTTCTCACTAACCATGAGAACATTGGGGCCAGATGATTTCATTTCTCCATCCTCCAATAGCGACTATATTTTGGATGTCACATTATCCTTCTTGAAATAATATGAGTTCTTTGCTCCATCATTTATGGCTTGTCAGTCAAATTTCCATGGCCTACCTAGGAGTATGTGACATGCATCCATAGGAAGCACATCACATAATACTTTTTCCTTATACCTCCCAATTGAAAACTCCACCCAAGCTTGTTCATTGACAAGGACATGTTGTCCCTTGTTTAACCAGGTGACTTTATAAGGATTGACGTGGGGTATCATTTTCATTTTCAGCTTGTTGTCTACCTCCTCTAACACTATGTTTTTAGTAGACCTTGAGTCTATGATGAATCTACACACTTTCCCCATCATTTTTCATTGCACTCTAAATAGTGATCTCCTTTGACTGGGCTCTTCTTTCACTGGTTCCTTAATCAAAGTTCTTCTCATCATTAAATTCTCACCTTCCTCTGACTCTAAGGGAACCACAAGATGTTTTATTCCACCACTATCCTCTTATTGGACATAATTCACCCTTTTATCACCTCCTTGAGAAGTAGTGCCCTTCTCTTGACATATGTATGTAGGATGTCCCATCTAGTTGCAGTGGTAACACTTCATGTTAGCAAAGTAGCTACCCCTACCTTGGTTATTATTTCTTCCTCTAGTACTAGAGTTCCTTCCTCTATTTGAACTCCCTCTATTCGAGTTTCCTTCTTGTTGTTCAACAAATTTAGTCTGTCCTTGACTCTTTGGTTCCAGAATCCTTCCACCATATCCACCTCTCTCTCTCTCCTCTAATGTCTCTTCCTTTACCTCTTCCTCTGGTAGTGCTAGAGTATTGCTTCTTTCTTAACTTCTCTTCAACTTTTATAGCAATTTAGGGGAACTTCTAAATGGTTTTTGGAGTCAAGAAACTCATCTCATCTTGTATGGTCCACTTAATTCCATTAAGGTATCTTTCTACCTTAAACTTCTCATCCTCTACAACTCTAGATCTGATACAAAGTCTCTGGAACTCTTCAGTATATGAGTTTACATCTAGGTCCTTCTATCTTAATCCTTATCTTCTTTATGCAGTTGGATTTCATAATCCTCAGGGATATAAGCATCTTTGAGTTTTGCAACCATGGCTCTCCATGTGGTAATGAGATTCATTCCTTCCTTCTCCCTCTCATCTTGGATGAATTTACACCAAGTGAGTACATACCCTCTTAGTATGGCCTTAGAAACTTTCACCTTTTGAGCCTCAGTGATGCCATCACACTCAAAATGGTTATCTAGTCCTTCTATCCAATCTAGGACTATCTCTGGTTCCATCTTTTTAGTAAAGATAGGAAATCCTTCTAGTGCTTTACCACTCATAACCTTTAAATATTTCAAGAATGTCTCCTCTTTATGGATAGGGTTAGTCGGGTACTTCATCATCTATGCCAATCTCCTTGTCTTTCCCTTCAATGTTATCCTTGACTTCATCTACATTCACATCAACTTCATCTATCTTTTTCTGTAATTGAGCCAATCTATCTCAGAATATTCTATTCTCCACTTCTTGATCATCTACCTTTTTATGCAACTCTACAATGGTCACCATTGTGGATTCTCCTACTGAATATGTTGGTTAGAACATTAACCACAAGCCTAATCAAATAAGCTCTGATACCAATATGATGGAAGTGTTCCAAGGTTTGCTTAAACAAAATCCACTAGGTCTCCCCTTATCCTAGTCTTCTTAGGATCCTAAACTCAACACTAGGATCTCCCACATCTTTTCTCCAATGTCCAAAGACTTCACTAACTCAACACAACAAGTTATGCTTTTGTGCTTCACCTTGAAAGACAACTATTACTTGTTTTGTCTCAATGCTTCACTCTTTCTTGAAGTATTCTAGGCATAAATCCTCCATCCCAACTTCACCAATGCTAAAAGGGTCATGTCCACCATTTTAACAGTCATTATGCATCCTTTTCACTCCAATAGAATAGGTCTTCAATACCAATTCAATCGAGTTCCAAATTTACTCCTTATAGGACCCTATTAGGCCCAATTCACCAGTTATCCCTATCCAGAGGGTTTTTATGGATTTCTTCCCAATTCTTACAAACAACCCCAAAAACTAACCTAGGATCCTGAAACCCCTTTTTCAAGACCTAAAATATTTTCAAGGTCTAGGGTTCCCAAGTCATTCGTACACCAGTGTCCTGAAATGTATGACTAATAGGGATTTTTGGGTTCCTAAACTGCAGTTGAGTGATTTCTATTTATAAATCTATTCAAATGGAGTGTTAAATTTATTATCTATCAAATAGGAATATATAGGACCCTAATGACTCTAAAAGTACACTTGGTTCAGACCTTTCATACACACTCTTGCTTCTGCATTCAACTTTCTCTCTTCCATACACCTAACCGAATAGTCATAGCTCACCTAGGGCATGGCTTAAAAAATAGGAAATAGGTTCTCCAAGCCTCCTAATTGAATATATACACTATAAAGAGGCTTCCCTAACATATCATCCACATTTTTTAGATTTCCACAGTTAGATTCTATGGGGGAGCCATGAAACCAAAATCTACCCAAACTGGACTAGTAAACACTCTAAATCCTAAACAATTTCCTAAGACTATCAAATCTAATCTAATCTACTTCCCCACTAAATTAAAATTTCTTGTATCTACTTATACTTCTTGGATCCAATACTAGATTTAGCCTTTCAATCCATTAACACACCATTAACATAAAAACAAGTCGACTATATTTTTAAACTAGAACACTTTGCTTTCATTCACTTTAAAAACTTGCTTACAATATCCTCTACCTTGGGAAATGAGACACATAGTATCTTAATATTCCTCTCCCATATTTTTAGGCCTTCAACATTGATTTCCCACTCCTACAATGGAGGGAATCCAAAGTTGTTGAGTTGCATGCAACATTTGCAAAAATTTGCAAATGTTGTCATGACAACTTTTGAGCATCTTTTGGATTTATGATGCCAACTAACTTTTAGGACCTATAACCCATATAACTCAATGGGTTAACATCCTTAATTAATTTTTAGGCATCTTTCACACTTGGCTTAGGTCTAGGAGACATTTGGACCATATTTCCCATTTTAGGCCTATCCTAAGGATTAGCAACTTAGAAATCAAACTAACCTAAACTAGATTGGATTTAGTACTAACTACAAATCCATCTATTCACACACATTGAAAGACATCCTAAGGTCAAAAGTAAAATCTTTGACTTGGCTAGAGTCAGTTACAAGCTAAAATTGACTAAGAATTAGGAGTTTTCCTAGGTGCTCCTGCACTACTTCCACTTCCAACAGAGTGAGTGGATATATTTATTACATTAAAGAAGAAGTGAGAAAATTTCTCAACAAGGAAGAAAAAAATTTCATCTTTATCCATGGGAGATAATATAATACAACTAATTCCTAGATTTGTTGAACATTAAATATCACTAACTGATTCATCCAAGAAGTAGACAAATCAGTTAGTTCTTCAATGTTGTCCTTATTGTTCTTTCCATGTTGAATGATTCAGTCCAGGATCTTTAGAGAGATCCACTAAATTCCTGCTTGGTCATTCCTGTTTATTGACATGTTCTTGCAATGAGACGTTAGGAGAAAAAATATGAAAATAAAATTATTTTGACATTCCATTAATTCATTAAATCTCAGATCTCATAAATATGCATACATCACATGGCTACAGAAAAATATTCATGCATCACATGGCTATGATTTCTGATTCATTAGATATAATAGAGCATATCCACCATTTCTCATTCAGTAGATATGCCAGAGCATATCCACCGATTCTACCAATGTAATTTTTTATTTTGTTAGTGAGTTTTTATGATCTAATGGATTTTACTATTTCACTTGATTCACCTCCTAATTTAGTAGATACATTGTACAATTAAATAGATTTGTTATGCTATCCAATAGATAAGACTTTTCATAAATTCTCTATATTTTTTTTTGATACCTCTTTTTCTAATCTAATAACTCTTCTTGTTTATGTGCAATCACTTTACAAAAGAATGCCACCTACTCTTGTCAAAGACTCCACAAACATCAACAAGAGTTTTTTTCATGACCATCAAAGAGGAGGAGATTTTATTTAAAAAAAAAATTGGATTAATTAATAAGCCATGTGTCTAACTAGCATAGGAATATTTCACTTTGTCCTTCAAAGGAAAAAAACCTTTGTTTGATGTATTTAGGTTAATAGGCACATGTTTTTGATACAAAAATAAAGAATGAACATATCCTCTCCCCTCACCTTCATGGATCTTGGGTGTAAGATAATTTCATTCTATCTTTTTTAGTGGACCTACCTCCCAAGAATCTTATAAGGCAAGGTGAGAGAGATGATCTAGATGATAATAGACTTAAGGAAAAACCACCCTTAGTCATTATATAAAATTAGTGGGGATAAAATACCACACTATGGGTGCTAAATGCTTACTAATGCCAAATTCCCTAGTACATATGTTCTATAATAATAAAGCTTCCTAGTAATAGGGAGAGAGCATGCATGAATTCCTGAATGAGAGCCCAATTAAAATTTAAAAAAAAAAACAAAAAAAACCATTTTTATAGTTTTCCAAAACCCATATTTTGTGGTGAAAAAGGCTATATATTGACTATGATTCCCCATACTCTTGAGTTTCATAGTAGAGATGGTAGTTTCTTGGGTTTTGGTAACCAAGCGAATTTGAAGTTCAGTGTGCCTAATAAGTGAGTGCACTATAGGGCGGAGCCCATGTGTCCAAACTTCTAAGATATCTACTTTAAATAAGCATGGATGGATTTTATTTAATGTGGGAATTCAAAAAATAGAATAATTTTTCACCTTAGTTGTAAGTTCTCTTGTGTAGGGAGATACTTTTGTTCTTCTTGTGTTTGTATCAACTACATTTTGTCAAAGAAAAGTTAGTTTAATTTAGCATGAGTCATAAACCTAGTCTCTCAGATATGTTCTAATGTTGGGTGGATGTGTATCATCATTTTGTGGATTTGAATATTCTTAGCATAGTCATTGTTCAAACCATTCAGTGGATTTATCTGGCAGTTCAACATATTTTCTACCTAACTCAATAGGTATGTCATTTTTGTCATCCTACAAATATGCCCAGAAAGTGAAATAAGGTTAAGTCACATCTTAGTCATATTTTTTTTAGATATGTTACTTATTTTAATAGATACACAATCTAAAACCATAGATACATTTTCTATTCTTGAAGATACATGCTAAAACTCCTAGTTATATACTTTCTTATCCCCTTGATACAATCCTATTATCATAAATTTTTCATAAACCTCAGTATCCAATTAATTTTTCTTTCTACAAAGCACCATTTTTCTCTTTCTGATTCACAGTATAAATATGCTCTGTTATCCATCAGATTTGCCATTTCATACAGGCATTTTTAAATCCATAAGATTTTCAATGTGCGAATAAACTTTATCATCCCTTAAATTTTTAAATGTCTCATATTCTTTATAAAATTTCTCATATTCTCTCAAATTCCCTCATATTCTAGTAATCTATATAATCCTTAGTTCATAGAATCCATTTCTCTCATCTCCTTTCTATCTTCATTAGAGTCAATCTTCCTCTTAATCTGGTCTTAATTCCCATAGGTATTCAGAGCTTATTTTTCATCCTAATCTCATATTTTGTCTCCCATCCTTCATCCCTACCCAACTCATCAACTAATCATCATGTCATAAATCTATTATGATGAGATCAATCATCCTACCTATTTGTTAACTTTGTCCTATTTTGATGATGATGAGAGTCTTTTAGATCATGATGAGTATATTAAGAACCTTAACAAGCTCGATCCTAGAGTTCTCCACTATCCAAACATTCCTCCAAACCATCCCATTATCCCTCCATTCATTCCCACTAGAATTTATTATCATACCTTTGAGAAGGAAAATCCATTAAGTCATCCATCTAGATATCCCTCTTATATCACACCCACATATAGCCCTTACATAATATCCATGCCTACATATTCCCCTTTAGTCATATCCCAATCTCCATATTTGCATGAAAACACTCTCACCTTCACCCCTAGTCTAAATCCATAATCGTATTATCCATAAATTCATACCCCTATTACTCTGATTAATAGTAATCAAACAATCCATTACCACAGTCTGTCAACCATACCAAATACACTATTCACACTGTCCTACCTTACTCCTACTTTTCTCTACCTTAATGCCCCATCCACACGATCCTATTCCAACCCACCTTTATCTAAACCATCTTATCTCAATCCACCATATTTTTTTCCTTCCTTTATTAACATAACTCCCATTCCATAATCTCCCTATGTCCAAAAATCCACTTCATGTGCTATAACCTAGTCTACTGCCTTTTCCCCACCAGCTAGTCAATCAAGCTCACCAGTTTCCTACATGCCTATGTTTGTGAACTATCTATCTAATCCATCCCCCATATTCACTTCTCAATCATCATTATATAAACTAGGTTCGCAATCCACTGCCATACCTTCATATGTTGACTATCTTAGATTACCACCATCCACACATGTTACTCATCCCCCTCAACATTAAATACACAAGTATCCAATGAGATTCACAAATAAGACATCATAAAATCAAGCTCCTAAACATGATTAGTTATATCATCCCACTACATTATGCTAGGTTATTAGTGATGAAGCCCTTCCACCTCATGCACCTATCATTTCCCTTCCACCTCCCACACTTTTAGTTTGTATTCTATCTCCTAGCACCATTTTAAAACCTCCCATCCATCGACTCCATCCACCCCAAATCTGATGTAAGATAGGGGTTTAGGGTTTCTCTAATGTCCTTAATAGATATAAGGACTTTCTTAGGATTTCTCCTATCCTATTAAGGTTCAATTAGATACCCTCCTCTGTATAGGATCACAATCCTATCCTTCCAACTTCCCCACCTAGTTGCACCAATTCAATTTCTTGCTAAATCAATGACTCTACCTTGTTGTCAACCTTCCATAAACACACAACATGAATATTTCTTGTTTCATAGTGAATGGTGGATTTTTTCAGGTGTTATTCAATCCCATTTCACCTTTTGGTTACAAATCAAAATAAGTTAGTGACTGAAACTCTCAAAACTGTCCATTTTGCACCAAATAGGGCTACTAGAATTAGCCCTATTTGAGAGGTTTTCTCCTCTTTACTCCAAAATATCCTTAACAAGGTGGTAAAAAAATTGATATCTGAGTACCCTTTTGGGAGACCCACAAGATTTTTAGGTTCTCAATCCTTCAACTTGTCCGTACATTGGAAAGTCACAACTTGGCTCAAAAGTGAGGGTTTCAAGTTGTTTTAGACAGTCTTCTCTAGGGTCTCTTGAAAAATATAGTATAAATCCTCTTGGGAAATCCTCCTTTTGGATCCAATTCCTTTACACATCCCCCTAACTTCTTCCAACCTTAGACTGAAGCTCTCAATGCATTCAACCCACTATATTTTCCTATCAAGCTCTGATGTTGCCTAGCCAGGTGCTATCAACTCACCTAAGGCATCATGGAAATTCCATAAAAACTATTTTGTGTGGCCCCTCCTCCTACACACAACATATAGTACAATTACACTCCCAAACACCAAAAACCCATAAAATTTCTATGGTGGGAAAAGGAGTGGAAAACACATTTTCACAAACTGCTCAAATAGTGGCAGTAGACTGCCTAAACATAGATGATTTTCAAAACCAATAAAAATGAATTCTTTTTAACTTTCTTGTGAAAAAGGTCTGTACATGCATGATAAACATGGATCCATGGTTTTATCATGAAGTTCAATCCATCATCCCCTGCATGAAATCCAAAAGCCAATACTGTAGGACTGTAATGGAAGAAATTGAAAAAGATTTCACCACATGCAAAGATGACCTCTAATGAACTTGTAATATAAATGAAAAATCTTCACAAGATCATAATAGATATAGGTCAACCATTAAAACATAACTCTAAGCCAATTTTCACATGAATGCAATAAAAAAGGAAAAAATATTTGTGTCCTCCAAAAACTCAGAATTTCATTAATGCAAAAAATTCTCCTCTCGCTGTTACAAATTATTGGTCATGGTTTTGAATAGGTTATCAAAATCCTATGTAACCTCCCATCATGGATTGAGGTGTTACATGAATCATTTTCTTCTCTTAGCTTAGTATGCAAAATTTTCATGAAAGCTGTCAGGCAAAATCCAAAAGTTGTTATAGCAACTTTTTGTCTTCTTAGGATTTTCCTACCAAGTAGGAATTTGGATCTCTTTGTGGAGATTCTTAAGGCATAATAATTATATCTAGGAATTATTTATCCTCTTGACAATCACTCTTTCATCTTTTTCCATTTTTGGCACTTTTTGGCCAAGTTGACAACTTTGGCAAAAAATGACAATGTTTGTAATATCACTCCAACCTTTTGTGTTAGTTCTCCCATTATTTTCATATGACATATAACAATACTAAAATTCATTAAAAACATATTCTAAGCTATTCAAGTCCCTTTTTCCACTCTAGGACTCATGTCTACAACATTTTCTTGAAGGACACACAAAATAACTCCTAAGCAACTATCTAGTCACGGATTGACCTAGTCATATCCATCTTAGGGAAATAAAGAAAATGACCTTCTAAGGTCTGTTAGCTCTTTTTCTTGTGGAATCAATTACAATGGCAATAAATGTCAGACTCTCTTATACCCAAGTTGGATTCTCACAGGAAAAAGGCTAATTAACAAGGATAGAAAATCCTTCTACACTTTGGGCTCCACATACCCAGGCGGGTGCACCTTTGACAAAATATTATTTTTAGCAGTTCTTAATAGTGGATTAAGGATTGGTAATCCTTATTTTTATGCCATTTAGGCCTAGGAAGGATAACCTATTGATTCACTCTTCAAATAATCACTAAGATGAATTGTAACAAATACAATTAACTAGACATGTACTTGTAATAACAAAAATATAAAGATTGATTGAATTTGAATTGATGATAACAACCACTTGTCAGCATTTTGACCAGTGCCTAATCATGGATGATAGAGTCAAAAAAAATCATATACATATTAAAGAAAATCAATAGAAATAAAAATGAACCCCAAATAGAATTCCTTACAAGATATCCCCTCATCCTCACACCCCTATATCAAATCCTTGCATAAACCCTAATCCTCTGCAATTATCTACAAGATTTAAAACTCTCCTTGAAAGCAACTCACAGACAAGAACATGACTATCTTATAACCAATATACTCAAAATACCTTACAAATTGAACATAGAAGAATTAATAGAAAATGTAAGAAGACATCATTGACATCAAAATGGAGATTCCATTGTATTTTATTAATCTGAATTTGAATATCAGTACACTCAAAAGACTTAAAACCAACATTCAAACACCATTCAGTAATCTACCTTGTAGTCTTATTTTTACCATCCTTATTACAATACTAGACTTTGATACCTATAGACAGCCACAATCATCTTGGAATCCTTTTGGAAAATAAAGATGCAACAAGCTATGGATGACTGGACTAAATGACAAAATACAGTTACAAGAAGAGACAAAACTTCAGGCTGATGGGAATAACAAATTTTGCTATCAGCCATGTAATCTTTTGTCCTGTGACTGCCTGAATGCTTGAAGTTTCTATGAGCTCGCTAGTTCTTTGTCATATAGATTTTGTTTTCTTGCTATTGCATAGGCCCCAATATCTGATTTTCTCCAATTTCTCAACCTCCTTGGTGTTACCTATCCCCTTTATATTTACTATCTCATGCCACCGGGGTAACTATACCATACCTGCTAACCCATGTGGTGAACACCTCATCATTCAACTAACTGAAATTGAGAACCTCATCTTTCTAGCTATTGAACTCTTCCCAGTCACCATTAGCCTTCTCAACTTCTACCTCCCAGGATTCAAAGAATGCCTTGGTTTTATTCAAAATATCAATAGTTAGCACAAACCAGCTAGTATTTGTCAATGTGATAATACTTTTTGTTCTATTGGTTAATGCTTCATTTAATTTCCTTACCCATAAGGCTTCACTCTTTATGTTCCCATTTGCTTTGAACATATTGGGATACATATCATACTTCTCCCTAGAGAACTCATCTCTCAAAATTGTGAGCCTCTTTATGACCATGCTCTTCTTGATGTCTAAATTAACCATCAGCTTGAGACATTTATGGGTACTAGTCAGGGTGATGTCAAATTTATTTTGCTCCTTTGAAAAAGAGTAAAAGGATTTGACATGGGCTGCCTTTCCTTTCCAATTATTCACTATTATATCCCACTGCTTCTTTTCATTCTCATATGTGCTGGTGATGCTTGCGATTTCATTTCCCAGTAAATAAAGGTTAGAAAGGTTAACTTCACTGGCACACCTTTTGAGGTTGGAAAATATCTTATCTGAACATTTTTTCTTTACCAATTCCTCAGCCTGTTTGTATGCAGGGGAGTATTCAAGATCCCTTTTACCTTCTTCTTCTAGCCTTGACCTTTCACTGATCAACCTATTCTTCTCAACCTCTAATTCTGCTCTTTTAGCATCAATGGCTTCTTGGGTAGTAGGACTTAAAGGTGCAGGGGATGGGGGATATGTTACGAATGGACTAGAGGAGGAGGGTTGATGAGGTTCCTAGGAAATTTCCCCTTGGGGCACAAATTGGAATTTTTGTTTACCCTCCAGCTCTGCTATCCTATTATCTTTCATTAAGGATTTTACCTTTTCCTCGTTATAAGCTTTGAGTACAAACTCATATCTCTCATTTAAAGTGGCATAGGCCTTGTTTTCTCTCTCAACTACCTTCATGATTAAGTTATTTGTTTGAACCACAAGATTTGCAGCTTCAATTCCTGAGGTATCAGCAACCCTATTTACAATTAGACTGCATGTGTCTTCAACCTCATCATCCTCCTTCATTCTCCTCTTGTCCTTTTTCTTTAATGACCAGATGGCCAGAGCTACATGATCTTCACTAAAATAGGCACAAATTGATGTCCCAGTCATGGTCATAGGTTTGGCTTTCTTTCTCACACCATCAAAGACCACTACATTCGCTAGATCCCATTGTGGCAATATGAGGACTCCCTGCCTCTTAACCATTTGTCTTCCCTCTTCAGGGGTAATCTTATCAAACTTTGATATCATTTCTTTCTTAACTTCCTTTTCTAAATTCTCCTTGGCAAAATTGGGTTGAGCTTCTAGAATCTTTTGGCACTTGTGATGGTATTCATCAATATTGCATCTCAATAGAAATAGAATGAAAGCCCTGGTTTTGATGAAATTATCATCAGACAATAATTCATCATTGGCCTATTTGGTTATAGGATCTAACTCCTTACTAGGAAATTCTACCACTGTGAGGTCATTTTTTGTATGTCTAGGTGCCTCCGGCATCCCTTCTTGTAGCTCTTGAGTAGTAACAACTACTTCACCAACATTCCTTAATTTGACCAATTATTTAGCAATGACCTGATCATCATACCGCATAGGGGATTGGGAAGGAGAGTATAACTCACTCTCCTGTTCTTTGGTTTCTACCATTTGCCTCTTGGGAGAGGGCACCTCTTTACCATTGATATCTTCTGGTCTCTTTCCCTTATACAAGAGAAGCTGGTTAGCTTTGGGAGCAATAGTAGTGTATCCTCTTCTCTTATATACTAAATAATTCCCTAGTGGAACTACTCTACTCTGTGGAAGTCTATTTAAGACAGCAAGAGCCCTTTCTGGATCATTTTCAATTTCTCTCTACCTCTTCTCATTTAGGGTTTGTATAATTACCTCAAAAAGATTCATTAGGGAATCAATTTTGTAAGACCATGGGAAAAAATCCTTTAAAGGATCATAAGTCTTATCAAAATTTTGAACAAATTCCAAAGACTTCTTATATGCCATCCATTTCTCTTTCCTGATTTCCTGAACATCAAGGTCAAAAATATTTCTGATGATATCCTCTTGATAATTGAATTGAATTTTTAACATGACACAATTAGTCCTCTTCCTAAACATACCCATAATAAAATCCTCATTATCTGCACATCTGGACACAGAAGTGGCTAAATGATAGGGCTCAAAATACTTATCAAACTAAGTCCACCCACCTTTGGTTATGATAAAGTGATGGGCTCTAGTGAGGGTAGGAAAGATATTTCCCTTCATCTTTCTAGTAAATGCTTCTTCTTATAACCCACCTAATTGCCTTATAATTTCTGCTATTCCAATCTTGAGTGGGACTCTGTTGGGTAGCACATAAGGAGTATGTCTGAAACCATAAACCCTAATTACTATGGAAAAAGGGTACAAAATTAAGTCTCCCCAATTGTGAGCAATTTTTAACTCTAGGGCATACTCCATAGGCCTTAAATGCCTCATCATTTCATTGTGAACCCTAGCATTCTGGTTACTTAGCAGTGACTTGAGTCTTGTTTCAAAAAGCTTATCAAAGTACACATAGCTAGCATTCTTCTTGTCCCAAGATAAATCTGCACTCCACATCTGAACTGGAAATTCTTTACCTTCTTGGAATTTTTCTAGTTCCATTTCTTCCTCAAAGAAATCTGCATTGTTGAATAAGAACATATGCATCATGAGGGAATACCAACCCATTGGTTTTTGAATTTTTCCATCTTGAATTCCTGATAAACCCTCATGCATTTCCTGAGCAATATAAGATGCATAATCAAATACTACTGATAAATGGGGATGTAGAATTTGAACAACCATCAACATTATATGGACAGGCATTGCCACCTCTTCATCTATCCCTAAAACATTGCATAGAGTAGTGTACATTTTTTTGGCCTTGCCATTGAAAAGATCCAACTTGAAGGGTTCCGGTGTTCTAGGCCCTACCACAACCAAGTTCCCTATTTTTTTGACATATCCCTTCACTACTTCTCTCTTGTAATAATCTCTTTGGTTCTGGTATATTTTTTTAAAGTACTCAAGATCAATATCATCCATATGTTGAGAGGTGTCAGTCAGCATGAAAATCCTTCTAATTTCATTCACTGATACAGTCAATAGTATATTTCCATGGGTGTCCCTAACAACCCTAGCCACCTTATCATAAGTGTTTGCAATCAAGGTGACCAAATCAGTGTCCATGAACACACTAGGTGCTATCATTTTTCCTACGTCTAATTCCCAAATATTACAGTCTGGGGTAGGGGCATTCCTCTAGCTATAGGCTATTCTAAACAAAGTGAGGCCATTAGAACTGGTATAGGCATCTTTCAGCCATCTATCGGAATTGTATAACCCTTCTCCAATTTTGAAGCAGGGATGTTGTGGAACTACCCTTTTAATTTGCGTGGCATCCCCTAAGGACATTGGTAATTGTTGCAACAAATCTTCCCTAACATTTCTCTTCTGGTAATCAACCTCTGCAAAAACTACAACCCTAGGGGCCATTCTAAGGTTTTTTCTCTTAATACTAGATTTATATTCTGAAACAAATCACTAAAACCTTTCTAAACTGCAAATTCCACCTCAATTTGAAAGCTAGTGAATCAGTAAGCTTACCCGTTCTGCACAGAAGTAGCATGAAGTTGGTTTTCTTTGCAATTCCATATTTTCTCAAATGGTTTTGGTGAATCATTGAGACTACAGTCAACTTAATCAATTTTATGGCCTCAATCAAATCAATCTTTCGAATTGAATTCGACTAGATTTTCCACATGTTCTGCAATTAAGTCACAGGTTTAAATTTCACGACTTAACGGCTCTCTGCAACTTATTTTATCAACTTTGAATTTGAGCTGTTGATTCTAGACATCATTCTCTGCATCTAATGTCTATCTTATTTTCCGAAAAACAACTATCAACTGAGGACACATGTCACCACCACTTAATCACTTACTCACTAGATGTCGAGCAGTTTCTCTTTAAGCGATTAAAAGAGCCATCAGATATGAGACAACTTAACTGAAGTTTAAACTTTTGCCAACTTTGAATGCCTGGGCCCACCAATTTCCAGATGTCATCACCACTTAATGGCTTACTCGATAGATGTCATGCATCTAGGGTATAAGCCATTAAGCCAACCATCAGATCTTTCTGGGCTTTAACACCTTTTACACTTGTCTGTGACTGGACCCACACTCCTTCCTAGACACGTGTCACCACTGCTTAATCGCTTTCCCATTAGATATCATGCACCTTTCCTTTAAGCGATTAAGTGGGCCATTTGATCTTTCCAAACTTGCCCACTATTTAACAGAGTGCCTTTGCAACTATTTGGCCCCACCAAGGACATGTGTCACCACCGCTTAATCGCTTACTCACTAGATATCGTGCACTTTTTGATTAAGCCATTAAGCGAGCCATGAGATTTAAAACAACTTTCTTGTGGTTTAAGCTCTTTCCACCTCTGAATGTCTGGGTCCACCAAGGACACGCGTCACCACCACTTAATCACTTGCTTGATAGATGTCGAGCACTTTTTGATTAAGCCATTAAGTGGGCCGTCCGATATTTTCACATTCACCAACTATTTAACTAAAGACTTTCATGACTTATTCAGCCCCACTAAGGACATGCATCACCACCACTTAATCGCTTGCCTGATAGATGTTGTGCATCTTTTGATTAAGCCATTAAGTCGATCGTTTGATCAAAGCTAACTTGCTCGACATATAAGGTGATGACGTAAAAAGGGACTTTTCATGGTGCGACTTAGGAATTATTAGAGCGGTTAGGAACCATAGTATTTTTGTAAAAGTAACCCATTTAGAATGGACACATGACTTGAAGAGACTTAAGTGACCAAAAAAGTAACATGAAAATAGAATCGGCCAAGGCAGTTAGGGTTTTTTAGTCATTTTTCACCATTTTCAAATACGTTAAGGGGTTAAGCTAATTTTGCAAAGGCATAAGAACAATTTGCATCTTAATTTCAAAGCCCTTGACACTATCAATGATAGGAAACCCTAGGAAAATTAGAAGGCACAATATAAACAGGAAATAGCACCAACAAGGTCCACACAAACTCTCCTGACTTGGCTAGAGTCAGTACATGCTAGGATCAAAGAACAAAGCAAGAAAATTTAGGGATTAATCTAGGTGTTCTCCTGCACCATACTCCCCCAAACAAAAGAAAGGTTAATCCATCCTTTGATTGAGCATGTTTGAGTCAATGCCCAACCTTTTGAACTTAGATTCTCTGATGCAAGTAGCATCATCATCTTCTTTTTCATGCCATTTGACAAGGTGCTCCATATAGTCTTTGTTCCTAGTCTTCTTGTAGACCCTTGAGTCTAGTATCTTTTTAGCTGTCATAGATGGAGTAGGGGCTAATTTAAGATATTTTACCTCTTGTATTACCTCTTGAAGGTTCTGATCAAAATCTTGAATGGGTCCTTTGTATGCTACCAAATATGCAATGTTAAAAAATGGTGACAACCCAATGTCTTCAGGAAGCTCCACCTTATATACATCGTTTCCATACTTTGCAAGTATCTTTCATGGACCCAACCTCTTCATGTGTAGCTTGTTAGGAACACCCTTTTGCAGCCTATGTTTTTTCAAGTTTACCATCACAAAGTCTCTAATCTGAAACTGAACATCCCTCTTTGTTGTATCCACCTTGTTCTTCACCTTTTCAACATTTTTAGTCAAGTTCTTTCTCACATTTTCATAGAATTCACTCATGGATATCCACTACCATGCATTCCTTCCTTCAATTCTCTAAGTTCAAAAATCCCTCTTGGGTAAAAACCATAAACTATTTAAAAGGGACCCTTACCAGTTGATCTATTCATTGTATCATTGTATGCATATTCAGGCTGTCCAATGATTTGGTCCCATGCTTGATCATACTCCTTTGTGAGGCATCTTAGAAAGATACCAAGACTCCTATTGACCACCTTTGTTTGGCCATCTGTCTGTGGATGGTAGGCAGATCCAAAAGACAAGTTAGTGCCAAGCTTTTGCCATAATGTCTTCCAAAAATGGCTCATGAATTTTGTGTCCCTATCTGAAATAATACTAAGTGGGATTCCATGGATCCTTCCACTCCACTGAAAAAATTGAGCAACATTACAAGCATCATGAATAGTCTTACAAGGTATAAAATGTGCCATCTTGCTAAATCTATCAACAACAACATAAATATTGTCATATCCGTGCCTTGTTCTTGGAAAACCAACTACAAAATCCATGCTTATGCATTCCCATGGTCTGGTTGGGATTGGAAGTGAATGATAAATACCTACATTGGAAGATGTTCCCTTTTCTTTTTGACACACTACACATCTCTCAACATACTATCTAACATCTCTATTCATTCTAGGCCAAAAATAGAACCTAGTGACTAGTTCCTTAGTCTTATTGCCTCCAAAATGACCAATAAGTGCTCCATTATGTTTTTCTTGAATCAAATTATCTCTCATAGACCTTCTAGGAACACAAAGCTGACCTCCTTTAAACAATAAATCATTCTAAAAAGTATATTCAGAAAAATCACCATGAAAGTTGTTTTTAAACTCCTTGCATACCTTGTAGATTTGGAAAAAATCTTCATCTTCAACATATAGGTCTTTGAATCTATCAATACCTATGATTTGTATCTGAACTTCTTGGACTATGAGCAGCCCTCTTCTTAATGCATCAGCAACCTTATTTTGTACTCCCTTTTTATGCTTGATATTGAAGGTGTAGGCTTGTAGGTACTCCACCCACTTCATGTGTTTGCTGCTAAGTTTGTCTTGATTTTTAAGGAAGATGAGAGCTTGGTTATCAGTGTCTACTATGAACTCCTTTGGAATAAAGTATTTCCTCCACTTCTTGAGTGCTTAGAATATATCATACAACTCTAAGTCATAACAAGAGTACTTTTTCTTTGCATCATTAGCTTCTCACTATGGAAAGCTATTGTTCTTCCTTCTTGGCTTATGATAGCCCCAATGGCCACATTACTTGCATCACATTCAAGAGTAAAAATATTATCAAATCTTAGAAGAACTAGCGTAGGAAACTCTTATATCTTCTCCTTGAGTGTTTCAAACCCTTTCTCAGCTTGTGGTTTCCATTGAAACTTTGTCTTCATCCCACCTATAATCGTGTCTAACATAGGTGCAAAAATCCCACTAAAATGTCTAATGAAATTTTTGTAAAACTAAGCTAGACCATGAAAAGTTCTCACCTATGTTGCAGCCTTGGGAGTAGGCCAACTTAGAATGGCATCCACCTTTTCTTGATCCATTTTGAGGTCACCCTAAGACAAAAAAAAACTGAGATATACAAGCTCTTGTTTCATGGATTCACACATCTCCAAATTGATCATTAGATTTTCACCATACAATTTCTTGAAAACAATTTTCAAATTCCTAATATGCTCCTCCTTAGTTTTGCTAAAAACTAAAATGCCATCTAGGTAGAAAAAAACAATCTTACCAATTCATTTTACCAATACCTCATTCATAAACCTCATAAAAGTTGAGGGAGAATTAATCAAACCAATTGGAATTACAAGCCATCCATAGAAACCTTCTATAGTTTTGAAGGTTGTCTTCAATTCATCTCCTTCATTTATCCTGATTTGGTGGTAGCCACTCTTAAGGTCAATCTTGCTAAAGTACTTTGCCTCCCCTAAATAGTCCATTAGGTCTTCAATGATAGGTATTGGGAACCTATACCTAATGGTGATTCTATTAATGGCTCTAGAATCAGTACAAATTCTCCAAGCTCCTCCTTTCTTGGGTGCTAAAACAATAGGGACTACACATGGGCTTATGTTCTTTCTAATTAGGCCTTGGTCTAATAACTCTCTGATTTGCTTGGCTATTTCCTCATTTTTTTGAGGGGTCATATTTTAGGAAGCTTTGTTGGGTAAGGTAGCTCCTAGAATTAACTAAATCTTGGTCTCTTAGGAGGTAGGGGAGTGGGCTAGCCATCATTCACAATGTCTCTATACTCTTCAAGTATTTTTTTTACCTCATTTGGTATCTCTGATTTCTTGACAAAAGCTTCATGTTTTGTCTTCAATACTAAATCAAACCCAAATCCTTCTCCTTCTCCTAGGGTCTTCAAGAAATCCTTCTCATCAACCATGAGCACACTTGGACTTGATGTTTTCATCTCTCCTTCTTCTATCAGGGACTGAATTTTGAAGGTCACTCCATCTTTCTTCAATGAGTATGCATTCTTGGTTCCATCATGCATGTCTTGCCTATCAAATTTCCATAGCCTTCCAAGTAGAAGGTGGCATGAATCCATGGGAAGAATGTCACATATAACTCTATCCTTGTACTTGCCAATGGTGAACCCTACACATGCTTGTTCTCCTAAAAACACATGTTGTCCCTTGTTGAGCCATGTAACCTTGTATGGGTTGTCATGTGGAATCCTCTTCAAATTTAGCTTTGTGGCTACCTCTTCACTATTGATATTATCAGTTGATCCTAAACCAATGATGACCCTATAGACCCTTCATGTGATTTTTCACTTCACTCTAAATAGTGCCCTCCTTTGGCTTGGTTCTTCTTTTCTTGGCTCTTCGATTAAGGTCCTCTTTATCATGAGGTTCTCACCTTCCTCTTATTCTAATGGTACCTTAGATGGATTTTCACTACAACTTGATTCTTCTTGGACAAAGTTAACTCTCTTTCCACCTCCTTGAGAAGTATAACCCTTTTTAGGACACCTATAGGCAGGATGCCCTAGCTGATTGCAATGGTATCTTTTCATGGTGGAAAATTAGGATGCTCCTCTTCCTTGATTGATGCTCCTCCTTCCTCTATTTGAGTTTCCTTCTTGGTTTTTAGTGAATTTGTTCTCACTTTGATGCCTTGAATCTAATCCTCCTCCACCATAGCCTCTTTGTCCTCTTCCTTCTCTACCTCTACCTCTTCCTCTAAAGTTTGATTCTTATTTCTTTTTGTTCTTCTCTTCCACTTTCAATGCAATTTGGAAACTCTTATGGATGGTTGTAGGTGTCCACAAACTAATTTCCTCCTGGATATTTCATTTTAGGCCTCCAAGATACCTAGACACCTTTATAGTAACATCCTCTTGGACTCTTGACCTCAAGCACAACTTATGGAACTGTTGAGTGTATGTAGCCAAATCAAAATATTTTTGCTTCAAATTCTTCCTCTTCTTATGCAACTGGATATCATAATCCTCATGTAGGTATTTTTCTTTCACCTTGTTTAACATGGCTTTCCAATTTGAGATTAGATTCTTACCCATCTTCTCCCTCTCTTCTTGGAGGTACTTCCAACATGTTATTGCTGAACCTCTTAATCTTGACTTTGCAACTTTTACCTTCCGTGCCTCAGTTATCACCTCACATTCAAACTGATTCTCAATGCCTTCTATCCATTCCACAACTAGGTCACTGTCCATTTTTCCACTAAACCATGGAATTCTTTGAATACATTTTCCTCCTAGGGCTTTGAGGGCTTTTAGGAATGGCTCCTAATTCATTGGAGGGTCTGGTTTAGGTATCATGTCTTCTTCATCAAATTTATGCTTCCATCTGCTGCTAATGACTTCATATCCATCTCTGATTTTAGTGGCATCTGCAACTTATAGGAGTTTTTCCTTCTTCTCATCCAAGGATTCTTCAAGGAGTCCACTCCTTTCCCTTGGATCCTCTATTTCCTTCTTCTTCTCATCTACTTCCTTTGCAATCTCTGCATTAGTGACCATCTTGTTTTCACCTACTGATACTTTTGGCTGGAACATCTACCACAAAACCAATCAAATTTAGGCTCTAATACCAATTTGATGTAATATAGGGGTTTACAGTTTCTCTAATGTCCTTACTAGAAATAAGTAATTTCTTGGGATTTCTCCTTGCCTACTAGGGTTAACTTAGATACCCTCCTCTATATAAGATCACAATCCTATCCTTCCAACTTCCCCACCTGGTTACACCAATTCAATTTCTTGCTAAATCAATGAATCTACCTTTCTGTCAACCTTTCATAAACACACAACATGACTCTTTCTTTTTTCATTGTGAATGGGGGATGTGTTCAGGTGTTATTAAATCCCATTTCACCTTCTGGTTACAAATAAAAAGAAGTTAGTGACTGAAACTCTCAAAATTGTCCATTTTGCACCAAATAGGGCTACTAGAATTAGCTCTACTTGAGAGGTTTTCTCCTCTTTACTCCAAAATATCCTTAAGAAGGTGGTAAAAAAATTTTATATCTAGGAGACCCACAATATTTTTAAGGTCTCAATCCTTCAACCTGTCCGTACACAAGAAAGTCACAACTTGGCTCAAAAGTGAGGGTTTCAAGTTGTTTTAGATAGTCTTGTCTAGGGTATCTTTAAAAATATAGTAGAACTCTTCTTGGAAACACATCCTTTTGGATGTAAGTCCTTTACACATCCCTATAACTACTTCCAACCTTGGATTGAAGCTCTCAATGCATTCAACCTACTGTATTTTGCTATCAAGCTCTGATGTTGCCAAGTCGGGTGCTATCAACTTTCCTAGAACATCATGGAAATGCCATCAAAATTAATTTTTGGGGCCCTTCCTCCTCTACACAACATATAGTACAATTCCACTCCCAAATAACAAAAACCCATAAAATTTCTAAGTGTGGGAAAAGGAGTGGCAAACACATTTTCACAAACTTCTCAAACAGTGGCAGTAGACTGCCTAAACACAGATGATTTTCAAAACCAATCAAAATGACCTCTTTTTAACTTTATTATTGAATAAAAAAGGTCTATAAATTCATGATAAACATGGATACAAGGTTAGATCATGAATTTAAATCCGTCATCCCCTGCATGCAATAAAAATTCCAATATTGTAGGACTGTAATGAAAGAAATTGAAAAAGCTTTCACCACATGTGAAGATGACCTCTAATGAACTTGTCATATGAATGAAAAATATTCACAAGATCATAAAAGATATAGTTTGACCATTAAAAAATAACTCTAAGCCAATTTTCACATGCATTCAATCGAAAATAAAAAAATAGCCATGTCCTCCAAAAACTCTTAATTTCATTAATGCAAAAATTTATCCTCTCCCTGTTACAAATTATTTCTTGTGGTTTTGAATAGTTTCTCCACATCCTATGTAACCTACCATCATGGATTGAGTCATTAAATGCATCATTTTCATCTCTTAGCTCGGTCTACAACATTTTTATGAAAGTTCTCATGCAAAATCCAGAAGTTGTCATAGCAACTTTTTGTCTTCTTAGGAGTTTCCTACCAAGTAGGACTTTGGATCTCTTTGTGGAGTTTCTTAAGGTCTACTAATTATTTCTAGGCATTATTTATCCTCTTGAAAATCATTCTTTTCTCCTTTTCCATTTTTAGTACTTTTTGGCCAAGTTAACAACTTTGGCAAGAAATGACAACTTTTGCAATATCACTCCAACCTTTTGTGTTAGTTCTCCAATTGTTTGAATATGACATATAACCATACTAAAATTCATTAAAAACATAGCATAATCTATTCAAGTACCTTTTTCCACTCTAGGACTCATCTCTGCAACATTTCCTTGAAGGACACACAAAACAACTCCTAAGCAACTATCTAGTCATGGATTGACCTAGTCATATCCATCTTAGGGAAATAAAGAAAATGACCTTATAAGGTCCACACAAACTCTACTAACTTGGCTAGAGTCAATACATGCCAGGATCAAAGAACAAAGCAAGAAAACATAGGGGTTCATCTTGGCATGGTCCTACACCAGAATCTCCATCTTCTCCTATGGTCATCCAAACCCAGCCCTATGAACCCATGAGTCCATTCTCCATCCATCCATCCATCCATCCCAATTGAAGAGAGTCCCATATTTCCATCCACTCCATCTAAAGATTATATCTATTCATCTCCCCTTTCACCATCCAAACTAATCCAATCATATCAAGAGCTTTTCCTAGAGCATGTCCAAATATACATTGACACGTCTTTAAATCCAATAGCTCCACCCAATCCATCTCAAGATACCTTATCATTTCATAAACATCATGACCTTATAATCCTACTTCTTATTATGACACATTATCATCCCCTCATCTAAAGCAAGATCCTATCATTTATCCCACTCCATCTTAAGATCCATTGTCATCCCCTCATCCAAATAAAGATCTTAGCATACCCTCCACTCTAATTCATCATCCTTTATCACCTCCAATTCATATCATCCCACCACCATTAGTATACCTCCTTTGTTCTCTTAAATTCATTCATATCTACTAGTTTTGTTTCACCTAATAATAGGTTCACATCTTGTTCCCCAACTAAGAATTATTCAATCTTGGATTTAATTATAAAAAACTGAATTACCAAGGTAAAGTCTTAGGTCTCAATAAAAAAGGTACCCTATATCCCATCCATGTAAAATAATATCTACAATCCCATGGTTTTGGTTACAAATATCAAGGCCCTTCATCCAAAAATGTTGGTACAACTAATACAAAATCCAATAATAGCTCGAAACACACCATTGAATCTTCCCATTGTTTTTCCAAAACATTTACTCTCACCCCACTCCTCCATCATTTCAACCTAAGATAACCTACCATATTTATCCTTCATCATCTAAATCCATTTTGGGTTCCTATAGCCCAAAATACATCATCCAATATCCTTTACATACTAAATCTATTTTGGGCCATTGAATCAAAAAATTGCGTCCCCCCATCTTATCCTACTCATTCCTTCATCCACCAATCCCGCATCTTACATTTCCAATAATTATCAACAATGACACATACCCACATGTACCATCCGCTACTCTCTGACTAATTTCATTAATATATCCTCCATTTCATAAAAATTCTCATGTTCCTTGAACCGCCTCACAATAGGTGTATAATAATCATGCTCAAGGCCTTTCTTAAGAATAGTTCATTCAATCTAAGGACTACTTTTCCCATTATTAGGTGTATTTAACTTGTCAACCTAGGGATGTATACTTGAAATGGTCGACATGATATGTGCATTAGGTTCCTTAAGGAGTCATTCTGTTTATGCTGCAGGAAGGTAAAAATGCATAAAAGAAACCTACACTAGTGCTGCAGGAAAAGAATACATTTATCTTCTTACTAGAATGAATACTATAAATTGAAACTCTACTGAAACCTATTATTTCAACCTAAAACATCCATTATAACTATTCTTGTAGATGCTGCAGGAACACTCACAAGATGCGATGCTGCAGGAAGAAATTGTAACTTCTATCTAAAATACTAGAAATGCTGGAAATACTGGAAATGAAATGTATTCTATTCTAACCTATTCCACCTCCCAAGTGGTCCCCCTTGGTCAGTTTCTACTAAACTATGAACACAGAATGTAAACCAAGAACTATTTCATTGCATTTCAAAAACTCATTACATAGAAACAATATGTGGAACTTGAAATAGATTGTTGTATATCAATTTTCTTCCAAAAAATTCTGTCTCTATTTTGTTATAGCTAACCTCAAAATATCAGTCCAATCCCTATATATAGAGTATCAAACACTTATTACAAAATAGAAAAGAAACCATCTTGCTGAAAACATGCCGGAGAAGGAAATGCAACAGCCCGCGGTGTGGGTAATAAAGCTTGGGCGACCAGCTCAACATAGTAAAGAGCGGAGGGAATATAGGAACACTACATCCCCACGTCCTAGAATAATGGCTATGTGAGGCCTACCCCAGTCTGACATAATCTTAACATTATTTCTCATGCTCTCCAGTCAATAGTAATTTTTCTATAGTCAGACTTTTGGGACACATGTATTACTTTATGGATCTGTGGAATCCTTTGCTTGTATACAACACCTGATTATGTAATCAAGGAATTTATTAGATACTTTGTGTGAGTGATGCAGATTTATGTTTAAGACTTAGTTTTGATGGTTTTTTATATTGGATTAGCATGTGGATGTTATATGTAATCAAGATTTAGATTTATTAAGAGTATGTTTATACATATGGAATAGATGCAGATATTGTTAAGTTCAATAAATCTTTGATGCAAGTGTGAGTGAATGTGTGTTCAATTTATATTATGTATCTTGATATGTTTAAATGTTGATTTATTGGACCTACTGATGTGTGTAATGAGTGTGCAGGAAAGTTGACCATGGTACTAATCGGGGATTCAGGAATGGACCTATGTGAAAACCGTGATGCTAAGACCCTGTCTATATAAAGAGACATGGACCTCGTTGTATTGTATTTTATTCGTAAAAATGTGGTGTATGATTGTAATTTATTTAATTAAGTAAATGTGTAATAAATCATGCTCATGTGAAATTGTTGTGTCACTTGACACATGTGCACTCTATGTGTTGTCATGGCTAGTGAATTTGACTAGCATAGGCTTAATCTTACCCAAGAGTTACCTAGTATAGTTCCTATGCTTACCCTTAGGGTTAGAAAGATAAGATTGAGTCAAGAGAGATTAGATTGAGTCTTGAGGGTTGGATTTTCGAGATTTAACCTTGGGTGGAGTTTAGGAGGGTCATTTGGACTCCTAGGGAGTAACTAGGGTCAAAACAAACTACCCAACTTGGTACCTTAGGGGTTAGGGGTCATTTTCAGCCCATTAAGAGTCTTGAAACTCATTTATGACTCCCCTAAAGTCACCATTTTGGGAAGTGGCGAATTTGGAGAGTTGAAAGACTTTGGTTAAGCCATCCCTTCTTTCCTTGCAAAAATTTAAGTCCATTTATGAAGAAGGCAAGTGGGGAGAGTAGATGGATTAGACTCTTCCCTCCATTTATGACTCTTGATATTTTAGGAAGAATGCCTATATAAGGAAGGCCTTAGAGGGAGTTTTGGGTACACACCCACTCTCTACTTTTAGAGATAGATTCATTTGTAGGAGTAAGACTTGAGAGAAGGAGGAAGGATGAGAAGGAGAAGCTCTTCACAAACCACCTTGCATTTTCCATAGCTATGATTTGAGGTGAGTTTTCTGATTATCATAGTTAAAGTAGTCTTTTCTTACATTTGAACTTAGCTTGAGAAATCTATGAATGGAGTTTATGTTATTGTTTTCAGCTTCATGGGTTTTCATGGAGTTTATGTGTTGAGTCTTGTATTTTATTTTGTAATTGATTGTATATGGGGTTCTTCAAGGCTTTTTCACCCTTGGGAGGGTTGGGTAACCTTGATGGGGTGAAAGTTAGTGATCTACCCAAGTAGTGCAGAGTCTCCCATATGTGGAAGGATGTACATGGGTATATGGGTGCCCATGATGCCAAGAATTCCCAAGGAATTTGGGGTTCATAAGAAAATTTGGAAGGCTTGAATCCATAACTTGTTTTGTGAAATCAAGGTAAATTTACTCGAGTTGCCGTTGTAGGGCATGGAGGTGAAGGGTAGAAATTTGTTCATGAGTCCATGTGTGGCCATGGAACAAGATTTTATATGTGGTACTTAGGAATGTTGAGCCCATGTGTGGCCTATTCCTAGTGTACATATTTTGTATTATTGGCTTTCTCCTCTTGTGGTAGTGCTCTTTCACCCCTTTGTTTCAGGTCTTTTGGAGACCTATGTTTATCCTTGGGTATTGGGTATTTTCTTGTGTTACTATTTTGAGTTTTATGGTTGTTATGTGTGTATGTATCCTGGTTCAATTCTGGATCCCCTAGCTTGGGGGTGGCCTTGTAAAGGCCTAGGTTGGGAGGTGAGCCTCCATGGTCAACCTTGATGTTCTTACAGGTTTAGAGAAAGCTTCTAAAAGTTTAGCCAAAGTCTTGGTGTCTTGGATGAAATTTCTACCTCAAAGTCTTTTTATGTTCAAGTTTCTCCCTTGTAAAATTTAAAAAGGGTTTTGGAAATTGTAATCTTCTTGTAATTTTGGAATCAGAGTAGTTTTATTTATATTAATAAAATATTGATTTGGACCTTTATTTGAAATTATTGTTATCAAAATGAATTTATAGTTGTGTTACTTAATATAGTGGAAAAAGGAACCTCAAGAACTATTACTCTAATTGTTGTTGTTATTCTATATTGATCTTTAAATTAATTTAATTTGCAAAAGTTTAGAAAGGATTTCATTTCCTATAGTTGATATATCATGTTTAAATGAAAGTTTTAAGTTCAATAGGTTAAGGTTTTAATGCCCAGATTTTGGGGCATGATAGGCTCCATTATAGCAGCCATGTTTCCTGGTGCTGTAATGATCACTCCATCATAGATGGTCCTCAACAGTCCTCCTTGAATGTTGTCAACCACTCTCCATGTGCTTTCTCTCCTATCAAGTTAGTTATGATGCGGAAATATTCATGTAACAAGCTTAATCAAATTAAATATCTCGATATTAGCACATAGATTCTGATGGTTTTATGAAATAATGCACTACATGTATTAGAAAAATATGTCACAAACATCTACCCATGTTTTATCAGTTCTATCTAGACTTTATCACAAGTTTTGACTAGCTAGGCTCTTAAATGTTTTGACAAAAACTAGAATAGAGTATTAAAATTATACAAAACAAAGGCAATAATTTGGCCTTATCATCTACCCCTTGGTTAATCAAATGCTTGTCCTCAAGCATTACACCTTCTAGAAATTGACCTATATTCACCAACTTCAATTCTTCCTCACCTCTGGCTCTTAAAGAAGTAGTAGAATCGTCTTGTTCTTTCCAAAACTTCCCTTCTATGATCTTCCTGCATCCTGTCAAGTCTGGTAGCATTGATATCATACAACGGCCAAAGGAGCATGGGTGGCTGCATTATGAGTAGACACCAGAGCTCCTTCCTAATTTGCCTACCCAGCACTATTTACTTTGGTGCCCAGTGTATAGCTACTTCAAGGTTAATGGGGCTATGTGGTTTTGATCTTTTAAATACCTCTGATAATCTGCCCCATCTCCTTCTGGCACCTATTAAGGCTCTTTGGAAGACAAAGTAGGACATGTTGTCATATTCTACATACACATCTACTCTGAGCTTAAAATTTTTATCTCTACTTTCCTTTTTAACATTCCCATATGTCAGTTTGAACCAATCCCTCAGGAATACTTCTGGTTGACTTCTTTATTCCCTTAATGGTAGGGGTTCTATTTTCTCAAGATCTTTGTAATTCCCCAACTACCTATCATAGTTAGCCTCATTGTGCATCCATGAAATTAGGGACCTTAGGTGTATATCCCCTATGTAAGGTAGGGGATTCCATTCAATCTCTATAGGGATGATGAAATTATGCACATACAACTCACAGAGTAGGTTTTGTTGCCAAGATGGAAGTGTCTAGTATAAACCATAGAATTCCTGGGCTGATTTAAACTCTGCATTTATATCCTTGAGGGTCATCATCAACTGGAATAGAATGAATTGTTCTTTGAGACAGATAGTATAGACCCTAGGTGGAGGTCTACAAGAAATGACTTGGTCAGTTAGTTTAAGAGCATGGTCCATTCTCTATTTCTATTTTACCAACTGATCTTTCAATTCTGCAATTTCCTTTTCCTGTTCTGCTATTACTTTCTGCAATTTTCTTTTCTCCTCTCCATATAGAGTGGTTGTAAGAACATGTTTATTATATAAATAAAAATAAGAATTTGCAGAGTAATCGGACCACTACTTTCAACTTGGTTATTCTTCTTCCTTTGTTCTTTCCATAACTTATTTAAGAATTTTATTAACCAAGTTCACTTATAGGAAACTAAAGCATTTCTTGTGCAAGGCAGCTGGTGAGTTGTAGGGGTTTCTTCCTCATGAGTTGGAACATCTTGATGACTGACTCTTGGGTCATTTTAATATACATTTGGCTCATCTTCACACTCCTCTTCTAGATTTTGAGGAATGTCAGGAATCTCAGACTGAGTGGGAGAATTATCTGGAACAATATGGATAAGAGTTTCCTCCTTACATTGTTTGGGGGAAGAGGGCTGACTTTCGATGGGCATTTTAGGAATCTGCCCTCTCATCCTAGGACTTCTTCTTATAGGGATTTCCTCAACTTCTATGGACTTTTTTTTACTAACCCTTTTTTTTGTCTCTGCTATAGGAGTAGTGGCTGCAGGAACTGACTTCATTCTCTTCTTTCTTGAGACTTGAGGGTTTTGCAGTTCAGCTGCAGGAACCAAAGTTTCTCCTACTATCTTCCATTTTCCTTTGGTTTGGGTAGAAGTAGGTATATTTCTCATGTGAGCAGTTAAAGGCAAATTTTCTTGTAAATTTTTGGTTTCTTCCCCTTGGTTAATTTGCTCGTCAACTGGGTCAGGGGAAACTACATTATCTTGGTTAATTTGCACATTGGGGGCAATTTGAGGCTGAAGGGTTTTATGATGGACAAACTCTGCCCATGTCATAAGGGATGCATGAATAAGAGATCTTTCTATGAGTAACTTAATCAGGGCATGGTGACTAACAGAGTTGTCTTTCCCTTTCTGGGTTTCTTCGGCATGAATGCACAACATATTAAACAGAAAATTGGGTGCATTCATTGGGATATTATGTCGTACATAACTAAGCAGCTTAAAATGATGCGCATGTAAATTAGAGAATCACCCTTCAAATATGAAATACCTTATAATATGTGTAGCCAACTCCTGGTATGGTGGAGGAATGGACATCCTTTTGCATCCCTGCTTAGTGATTTTGAATGGAGGGTCTCCTGGTAGGGTGAATTGAGCCCTGGCTGACCTGGCATCATGGACATTGGGATAATGTTCCCCTGCTGCTGGAAAACCGGTCACTTGCACTATTCACTCCTCTGTTGCAACAACTAGCAACCCCCATACTGTCACGTGGCCCTCATTAAATGTGTTTGCAAATTTTGATGTTGCTTCCTTGTCAAACTCTGTCAATTTTAAGAAATACCTCAGCCATCTGTAGGAATTAAATCTTCTCATTGCCTCAACATCAGATAGTAAAATACCATGAACCACTGGTTCATGCCACTGTAATTGGCCTTCCATTTTACCAAATTCAATCCTCTTCTCTATTTAACCTCTATTTTTTTTTATAATTACCTTCTTCTCTTTTGAATTTCAGATTACTTGTAAACCCACAGACCCTCTTTCACATTCTTCTGGTATTATTGATATGAAAAATAATAATGTATTTTAATAGAATGAATCATAGATGTTCATGCAAGAGTGAGAGTTATGTCATGGTTTTAATACTGGGTCACATATAGTCTTAGAGTTAGGGGTTTATTCAGAATAAAGGCACGACATTTGACACTTGTGTGATGTGGTAGCTAGATTTTAATTAAGACAATGCCGAAGTACAGATTTGGGGATCTTTTAATGAGTAAATAGAAATGAAAATTTTAGAAATTGGCACACTTCCCTGCCCCTACAAAATATGGACATGTTTCCTCACTTGTTTGACTTGGCAGAAGGTACGGAGCTGGATTAAGGTAGCAATGATACATTTATTACAGTATTCAATATAACCGACTATATCTATGCACTAAAAATGGAAATAAATTTGAAAATCTTGTACCTATTAATTATTCATCACACGTGTCAGGAATGATTGGCAAGATTAAAATGATGGCGTCGGTGGTTTCATGCGTTAGTGCACTATCTCTTTATTGAAAGCATGGAAACATGATGATGTGGAAGGTGGGTCGATGAAAGATTAGGAAATGAAATGGGGTGAAAAAGAAGAATATAGAAAGTGAATGGAGAATTTGAAATTTATGTAAACATAAAGTTTTTATTATGGTCATGCTTCAAAGGAATTCTTATTGAAGTGCTGCAGGAAGAGGGTTGACACCCTCTACTGTAGGAAGTGTTACCTGTTGATCCTTTAAAACTAATTGGTTGAATTGCTGTAGGAAGTCATTTTTCATCTGTGGCTGGTGATACAACTTTAGTCTATGGTCATTGACTAGTAGTTTGAAGTGGATAGGATCGATTTTGGTCAACTGGACTGCTCCATTTGTAAAAATATGGCTTATATAATATGGACCTAGCCATCATGTTTGCAGCTTGCCTGGTATCTCCTGAAATCTAGAATCATATAACAATGCCCAATCTCCAACTTTGAATTGCTTATTCTTGATATGGGAGTCATGCCACTATTTTCTTTTCTTCTAGAAAATTTTTGTGCACTATAGGGTAGACTTGCACATTTCATCCAAAGAGTTGAGATGCAACAATCACTCTTTCTGTGTTGCAGGAAGATCAATGTTTAACTCCAGTGTTGTTCTTAATGTTTTGTGTTCAAACTCAATCGGTAGCATTGCTATTTTTCCATATAAAAATTCAAATGGAGTGAACCCTATGGTGGTCTTCCATGTTGTTCTATATGCCTAGACGGCCTCTGATAGTCTTCTTCTCTAGTCTCGGTGATGCAAATGAACTATCTTTGTTAAAATTGCTTATATTTCTCGATTTGTAACTTCTACTTGTCTATTGGCTTGAGGGTGATAGGGGCTTGATTTCTAATGTCTGATATTATATTCTTTCATGAGCTTGGTTATCAAATTGGATGTGAATTGGGTACCTTTATTAGTAACAATATCTCTTGGCACGCCATATCTAGTAAAAATTTCTTCATACAGAAATTCAGCAACTTTATGATCTCTTGCATGCTTCATTGCTCTGACTTTGACCCATTTGGTCAGGTAATATATGCACACCAGTATGTATGACTTCCCATTAGAGGGATGATCTATTGGACCAATGAAGTCCATGCCCCATTTATCAAATGGTGTTACCACCACCTATGGGTTTAGGGGCATTTCATTTGATCTTGTTGGTCTACCCATTCTTTGACATTTGTCACACTTCCTTGTATAACTTGCTGCATCTTTGTGAAGTGTAGGAAAATAGTAGCCAGTTGTTAAAATATTCTATTTTGTTCATTTGGATACAAAGTGCCCTCCACATGGTTCATTTTGACATGCATGAAGAATGTCATATGTCTCATCTTCTCTCACACATCTTCTGATGACTTGGTCAGGTCCAGTGTAAAATAATATGCTATCAATCCAAGAGAAATGGAAGCTCTTCTCCACACGAAACTTCTTTTCCTTATAAGAGAAATGTGTTGGCATTTTATTAGCTACTAGGTAGTTAGCTATATCTGCATACCATGGATTCTGGATAGCAATATGAAATAACTATTCATCTGGAAATGTATCATTTATCAAAGTAGTATCTTCTTCAGCATGATGAAGTCTGGATAGATTATCTGCCACCACGTTTGCTTTCCCTGGCTTGTCAATGATTGTTATATCAAATTCTTGCAAAAGAAGGATCCATCTTGCTAACCTGCCTATTATGGTAGGTTTGTTCATGAGATACTTAATTGCTGCATGGTCAGTATGAACATAGATAGGATAACCGGTCACATAATGGTAGAATTTGTTCAGAGCATAAACTACTGCTAACAATTCTTTCTTAGTAACTGTATAGTTTGGCTCTGGTCCATGTAGACTCTTACTGATATAATAGATTACATTTTCAAGGTTTTTAGTCTTCTGTCCTAAGACAACACCTAAAACATAGTCTGAAGCATCTGTATGTATGTGAAATGGCAATGTCCAGTAAGGACCCCTAAGTACTGGTGCAGTTGTCAAAAGTGACTTGAGCTGCAGGAAGAACTCATCACATTCTTTTGTCCAAGCAAATTCAGCTTCTTTGGTAAGTAAGTTGTACAAAGGACTAGCTATTTGACTAAAGTTCTAGATAAACCTCCTATAATAGCCAGCGTGACCTAGGAAAGATCTGGCTTCTTTTTTCTTAGTAGGAATAGGGAGTGTGAGAATTACCTCTATCTTCACAGGGTCTACCTGGATTCCAATTTTAGAGATAAAATGTCCCAACACCACTCCTTCCTGCATCATCATAAAGCACTTTTCACTATTGAGAGATAGGTTATGTTCCTCACATCTGATTAGCACTTTCTCCAAGTTCTTCAGAGCTTCCTCAAATGTGACACCGAATGTAGTGAAGTAGTCCATGTAGATTTCCATGCAATCATGGGATATATCAGCAAAGATGCTGATCATAGCTCTCTAAAAGGTAGCAGGGGCATTACATAGTCCAAATGGTAATACTGAATAGGCATATGTGCCCCAAGGACATGTGAACGTGGTATTTTCTTGATCTTCAAGGGAAATTCTTATCTAATTGCAACCATTGTATCCATCCAGAAAGGAAAAATATTTCTTTCTAGCCAAATTATCCAAAACCTGGTCGACAAAAGGTAAAGGGAAGTGGTCCTTCTTTGTAGCATTATTTAATTCTCTATAATCCACACACATCTACCACTTACCTCCTTTCTTAGGTACAATTACCAATGGTGATGCCCACTTTCTATCAGAGATTTGGTAGATGAATCCAGCATCCAACAACTTCTGCAACTCTATTTTAACTATTTCTCTCAGTGCTGGATTTATTCTCTTTTGTGGTTGACGAAGTGGAAGACTTCCATCATTGATATAGATTCTATGGGTTCAGAGTTTTGGATTGAGTCCCTCCATATCTCCATAATCCCATGCAAAGGCTTTTTCATGCTGATTAAGGAGCTTTGTTAACAATGCCAACTATGATTGGGACAACGTGTTGTTTACATGGAGGCATCATCCAGAGGATAGTTCTACTATTTTTGTCAACTCTACCATTAACACTTCAAGCACCTTAGTTCTAACTATTTCACTTGCCAGTAATTAATCAATCATTTTAGGGTTTGCTGGAGGCATACAATCCTCATAGGTACATAGCAATAAAATAGAACTTTTTGAAACATCTTTAGCCACAACACATTCATTGGTAAGAATGCTCTGTATCACATCACCTTCCTCTTGCATCTTTATAAAATATTTCCTATGCAACATCATGAGCTGGGCTACTAAATTAAGCTCTTCCTCCTCATCTCCTAAGTCTGGCCAAATAGGTTCTCCCAAGTCTGGCTGGGTTGGGCAGAAGGATATAGGGCTAGCTTCCTTATGGTTTGACCATTTGAAATTGTCATACTTCCTGATCTGCAATTAATTTTTGCATCAGTGGTGGCTAACCAAGGTCTTCCCAAGATTACAGGATAGCCAACACAGTTTACTTTATGTGATAGGATGATAAAATCAGTAGGATACTCTCATGAATCTAAGGTTACTATCACATCTTCTATGAGGCCCTTTGGAGTAACAGTTGATCTATCAGCAATTTGTAACACTATGGCTATTGTTCTTAAGCCTTCTATTCTTAGCCTATGCCTTGTATCTTTAGTCATAACATTTATTGCTGCTAATCAACTAGAGCATTTTTCACAGTCTGTCCATTTATTATCAGGTTGACTACTGGACTGCCAGGATCTGAATACTTGGGTATTACCACCTTTCCTAACATGATATCTACTAATTGACCTACAACATGTACTATCTGAGGGTCTTTCTTCTTCCACCTTGGCTTCTTAAGGCATGCTTCCTTAATAGCCTTTCCATAAATAGGTATATCTTTGATAGCTTGGAACAATGGGATTTGAATATTCATATTTTTCAGCTGCTCATTAATATCAAATGTTTCTTCCTCTAGGGGTATAGGTTTTTCTTTATTTATCCTCTGTGGAAAGGGTGGATTTGAAGTGTGGACAGTAGTTCTGTTGGGTATATCAGTCGGCTAGTTGGTATTTGACAATGTGGCTTCTGGAAGTAGTGTTACAGGAGTGTCTGCAACTTCCATAATTATAGGATATTTAGGTGTAGGTAGGGTGGTACCAGACCTCAAATGGATATCAGCTATCCCTAATGAGTAAGTAGGGTACTACTGAGTGTCAGTAGTGTACGATGGTTGCTGCTGCTATTTGTTGTTTGGATTTGGCTATAGTTGAGTAGGCAATTGGGTTGGCTTTGGATTAGCATTAGTTGCTGTAGGAGGTGGCATTATTGCAGGTGGTTGCACTAGAGGTGGTAATTATGGACAGCCAAAATTTTGGTTAGGCCACTGTGGAGGGCCCCTCCATTGATTAGTTTGCTACCAATTTTCTTGCGGTGGTTGCAATTGATTTTGCTGATTAGGCCACTGGTTATTTTACTGATTAGGCAAATTGTTATTCTACAGGTTTTTCCATTGGTTATTTTTCTGGTTAGGCCATTAGTTACTCTATGGGTTTTTCCATTGGTTATTTTTCTGGTTAGGCCATTGAGGAGCGTTCTGATAATTTTGGTTTTGCCACTGATTATTGTTAAATTTTGAAAATTGTAGAGGATCTTGTGGCATACCTTGTCATGAAGCCCATGGTCGACATTGAGCAATGAAGAACACTTGATCATTATATCCTTCTATCTTCATGTAGTCAATTTGAAAAATGTTGGCTTTCTAGGTTGGCTACCAGCTTGCATCCGCAGTCTTGCTTCTATTTGCAGTAGTGTGGACAGTACTTAGCCAATTGTGATTCAGCTTCTACATGCTTCTTCTTGGTAGTCATTGTATCAAGATGTGTAGCTACATCATTTATAATATCCTGCATGAAATCTGCAAGGAAATTAGATATCTCCAGCTTTGAAATGCCTGAACCAATCCCTTTTGTGACTGTGGACCGTTATCCTCTGCCTTTCTTCATAGTTGACCTTGAGTAGTTTTGACAGATTTTCTTGAGGTCATCCCAAGAATATTGGGATATGCCTCCACCAACCATCAAGTCTAATGCCTCTAGACAGTTGTCATTTACCCCTCTCAAGAAGACTAATTTTTGTGAATCCTCTGCCAGTACATGCCGGGGATTCTTCTACATTGTGTACAAAAAATGTGAAACATTGTCCTCCAATGTTTTGTCTTCCTTTTGAGACATCCTAAAAATATCATCTCCTTTTGGGTCACTACCTTTGCAATAATCTTTATATTTCTATAGAAACAACGTCTGCATCTCATACCAGGTACCTATTGCATTGGCTCTTAAGCCCATGAACCATCATAATGATGACTCTTTCAGTGTTGCAGGAAACAACTTGAGCTTATGGGCATCAGTATTATAGTCAAAACTTCGACACAGTATGTCAAACTCAAACAAGAAAGTGTCAGGATCCTCAATTATAAGTCCATAAAACTTTGGAAGAGTAGCTGTGGATATATTCTTGAGATTAGCATTATTTATAAGGCTTGGGAGAGGAAATGAGAAAGTAGGATGTGCCATTACTAGAGGTATTTGATTGTGGGGTTGCTGTTGGAAAGGAGCATTGGCTACTGAATTATTAATTATAGGTAGATTTGGGTCAGAATTATCTAGAAAGCTGGCCAAGATTTCTACAAAAGGTCGGAAGCCACTTACATCAAATGGTTTTTCTCTAGAGGAAGATGATGTAGGAAAGTCGGGGCTTGCATCCTCAAAGGGTAACTCAACTTCTTCAACTTCCTCGTTCAAATTAGCAAGCTCTACTAGGATAAATCTTCCATATTCATCTCATCGCCTTTCTCTTTGATGCATGCAATTGAATACTTCATGCTTGTGAAGCAATTTTTAGAGATACAAATCTAAAAACTATTCTAGGAATGAAAAATGACTCGAAAATGTTCCTAGCTAGACACCATCCCCGACAATGGCGCCAAAAATGAACCGCCTCACAATAGGTGTATAATAATCATGCTCAAGGCCTTTCTTAGGAATGGTTCATTCAATCTAAGGACTACTTTTCCCGTTATGAGGTGCATTTAACTTGTCAACCCAGGGACATATACTTGAAATGGTCAGCATGATATGTGCACTAGGTTCCTTAAGGAGTCATTCTGCTTATGCTACAGGAAATTAAAAATGCATAAAAGAAACCTACACTAGTGCTGTAAGAAAAGAATACATTTATCTTCTTACTGGAATGAATGCTATAAATTTCAACTCTACTGAAACCTATGATTTCAACCTAAAACATCCATTATAACTATTCTTGCAGATGTTTTAGGAACACTCGCAAGTTGCGATGCTACAGGAAGAAATTGTAACTTCTATCTGAAATACTAGAAATGCTGGAAATAAAATCTATTCTATTCTAACCTATTCCACCTCCCAAGTGGGCCCCCTTGGTTAGTTTCTGCTAAACTATAAACAAGAAATGTAAACCAAGAACTATTTCATTGCATTTCAAAAACTCATTACATAGAAACAATACGTGGAACTTTAAATAGATTGTTGTATATCAATTTTTTTCCAAAAAATTCTATCTCTATTTTGTTCTAGCTAACCTCAAACTATCAGTCCAATCCCTATATATATAGGATCAAACACTTATTACAAAACAAAAAAGAAACCATCTTGTTGAAAACATGCTGGAGAAGGAAATGCAACAGCCTGCGGTGTGGGTAATAAAGCTCGGGCGACTAGTTCAACATAGTAAAAAGCAGAGGGAATATAGGCACACTACATCCTCATTTCCTAGAATAATGGCTCCATTGTAGCAGCCATGTTTCCTACTACTATAATGATCACTCCATCGTAGGTGGTCCTCAACAGTCCTCCTCAACAGTCCTCCTTGAATGTTGTCGACCACTCTCCAGCCACTTTCTCTCCTATCAAGTTAGTTATGATGCAGAAATATTCATGCAACAAGCTTAATCAAATTAAATATCCAGATATTAGCACATAGATTCTGATGGTTTTATGAAATATTGCACTACATGTATAATATTATAAAAATATTTCACAAACATCTACCCATGGTTTATCAATTCTATCTGGACTTTATCACAAGTTTTGACTGGCTAGGCTCTTAAATATTCTGACAAAAACTAGAACAGAGTATTAAAATTATACAAAACAAAGGCAATAATTTGGCCTTATCATTCCTTCTAGTTCTACTCACAAATATTTGGATATCACATTAAAAATGCATAAATCTAAATATCCACAACAATCTAAATATTTTCATGTCCACTCCAATTGACATGCTCAAGAAAAGAAAAATCCAATAAAAAAATGTAGTACATCTCAAAAGTGACAAAGGCCCACTAAAGTAAAAGAAAAAATTATGTGTAGCCCAAAGAAAAAAGACACAAGGAATCTAAAAGAAAAATCCAAAATGGAATCCAAAGTTGCTAATCCACCTGCTAAGCATTTCTCCCCTCCATCTTGTAAATCCATTCTAGGTCCTTATGTTACAAACCTACCTAGCATAACTTCTTGATTGTAAAATCAAGTACCATCTACTTCTCATCCACTCTTTCCACATCCCCCAAATGTGTTGATGTTGGTCTTGAAAATATTTTCATATCACACTTGCTTACATTCAGTTCATCCAAGAACTTACCACCATAGTATCCCTTATCCCATGTTTATCCCCCATCAAAACCATCTAATTTATGTCTTTGCATAATCCTCCATCCTAATAAGGTTGTACCAACATATCATGATCAATTTAATTGGGATCCCACTACCTTGGTTTTGAACTTGATGCTTGAGTCCTCCATCCATCTCCTCATTATCATTCCCTCCATAAACTTCCAAAAATAAAAAATTCAAAAGATTATAAAAAGTTTAAAAAGAAAGAAGAAAAAAAAGTAGAGAGAAAAATTGTTCAATGGTAAAAAAATTGCAAATAGGTGCCTTGGATAAGTAACATAATGAAAAATTAGTAAACAAGTGTCATGTGTAATCCCTTCATCTAGTTTCTCTTCACACTTTGAGGGAATCTCTTATGTATACCTATCTATCCCTTCCTCCATCTCATTAGCCTACCATACCTATCATATCTTATCCATTTCACTTCCTTTATCCTCCTTTGTATCTTTATAAAAAAAATAGAGAAATACAAGTCAACATGTATGTATTCTCTAGACACCACTTCACATCTATTTCCCCATCAACCCACTCATTCACCTATCCTCATGTCTATTTGTAATATGGTAGTGAACAACTAAGAAGGTGGGGGTGAATATGTTGTTCCCAAAACTTTAAACTTTAAGCCCTAAACCCTTAAAACCCTTCATAAAAAATACCCTAGGTTCTGATCTGATTAATTGAAAATTAAATATGCATGCATCCACAAATAAAAATCACATTCACACAATTTGACACAATATTTTATATCTGTATCATCTTAAAATGGAAGCAATTCCATTTTAAGAACGTTTATCCCTCCTTAGGGGGCTTTTTTGACCACCATCATATTGTCCACTCATTTATGCATCCTCTTCTACTTTTGTCTATTTAGGACCCTGATTGGGCCTCTTTGGGCACCATCCCTCCTATCTGGCATATTTTTGAGGGGTTCTGACTCCCTAGGTCAAGGTCAACCTCGACCTTGACCTAGGTCAAGGATGACCTTGACCTTGACCTGGGTCCCCCTTTCAAATTTGAAAGTTTGTCGGCTGTCGGAGGTCATCAAAATTTTATTTCCCACTTCTGGGTCCACTGTTTTGGGTTTCAAAGTGATGATTCTTAAATTATATTTAATATAGGTCCTATTATAGTAGTATGGGTCTAATTGGAATTTAATTCTCCTATGTAGGCATCTGTAGAAGATTGTGCCCTAGTTTCACATATAAGGAAATTTTCTCCTCTCATTTTCTCTAAGCACAAATTATCAAATCAAGGAGGAATCATAAACAAATACACTAAGTCTCAATGAGAAAGGATTCATCAAGAAAAAGGTTCATGCATCCATTTTTCTACATGTTTTCAAGATTTCAAAGTGTTCAAGTATTCCTATCAAGCATTCAAGTTCTCCATTGAAGATCAAGGATTCAAGCTTTCAAGCCTTTGAGGGGATTTGGTTCAAGCATTCAAGATTTATCATTCAATCCCTAGATCTATGCATCATGGTGATGTGATCTTCCTTCAAGATCCTTTGTGCATCCTCAAGATTCTTTCATTCTCCCTTCAAGGTAGATTCCAAGCATACAATCATGGAGGTTTATGGTTTCTAATATTCAGTCCAAGCTTTCATATTTACATACTTGTTTACATTCGAAATATAATTGTATATCTATTGAATATCATAGCTTCATTATTAGATTTAATTCTACTAATTGCTAGCATTATTTATTTCAAGGTTAATTCCTAAATCGGGGTTTGACTAAGCCAAACCCCACCCAACAAACAAATCCATTTTTCTTACAGATACAGGTTCAAAACAAGATCAGAGTGAAAATTTGGATACCATTTTTGACAAACTTTGGGGATCTGGAAATAGATTTCCTATCAGAGACTTTTTAGGTCGATTCTGCCCTAGTTCAGGATCTGAAATTCTAGGTCAATGGTGACATTGACTTGAGGGTAAAAATTGAAACTATATCAGAACGGAAAAATATTTCTGGGTTTTGTTCATCTCTATGTTTCTATTCCAAATATGGTCTCAGATTTTCCATAAACTAAGTGAACACCCTTGAAAAAAACATTTTTTAGATCTATAACATTTCAAGGTTAGTACTTTTCTCCTATCCATTTCAATTAAATTTCTTAATCTTTCTAAACCTATTGCACACTCTCTCCTACAAAATAGGAGTTAGGGTTTTTCTCTTTATCCCTATTCTTAATAGGTTGATTTATTAATGCATTGATCCTTTATTTAGGGTTAATCAATTTGGATCTTCCCTTTATGAAATTTGGGATTAAGAGGACAATATTACCTTCTTCATCATTCTTATAACACACATTAAATTTATCCTTTACATTTTAATAATCTTCACATATATTCATAAACATGCCCTCATTTTCTTATGTTGCATTATATATACATAAACATTCTATTTTATATCTTACATTTTAGCGAACCTGCGATAGACAACTCTTTCTTTTTGGTGCTAGATTTACATCTTTTATGCTAGATATTGCATACTAAATTAGTTTTATTTTATGCTATTGCATTTTAAAATTAAAAAAAAAATCTACATACTCCTAAAAATATAAAAACATTTCTCGCATTTCATTCACTATGAAGATCTTTAAGATGCTTTGGGGTATGGCTACTTTTCTCATTATTCTTCTTTTAGCATCTCTTTATAGTACTTATGATATATATGAGAGTATCATCCATTTCATCATGTTTCTTAATCTTCATTTTTCACTTGCTTATGCTATTTTGAGATTAACAAATACTAGTCTTCCTACTTTCAAAACTTTCATCAAGGATTTGTGCAGTGGACTTATTGCTCTTTTGGATTATCTTAAGAATTGGGTAGATGATACCCCATTTATGAATCTTCCTAATCCTAATCCTATCATTCATAATCTAGTTCCTAATGTTGGAAAGTTGACTCCTAGAGGATACATGACTTATTTTGTGTTGTCATCATGGCAACAAAGTCATACTAAGTTTCTGTCAAAGATAACTTAGAAGATAAAATGACTAAGTATGGAAACAGGGCAGATAGAGATATATAACGATCAGTACATCAACACATGTGTGAGAGATCGAATCAGAGTATGCACATTCAGATATATGTTCTATGATATTTCTACATACTAAGTCCAGACACGCATAGTACAGAATGATTGTACAGAGAAGTTACAGATAGATCAGTACACCAGCAGTCCAGAAGACAAAGCATGGAAGCTGACTAGTGTTTTGATTAGCGTGAATTATTTTGTTATGTAATGGCCAAGCACCTTTGATTATATGTTTTTAATGATGTAATTAGTAATTTTGTAAACACGCTTAAGCCAAATTTCTTGGAAGCATTGTGTATTATGTTTTAGGGCCAACCATAAGTCTTGTTTTGGGTCGCGTCTATTCAGGTATGAACATATAAGTATGTAATGTAAATTTATGTTAAAAGTGTCGAATAATATGTATGAGAAAGATATAGAAGAGTAGTATGATGAATTCGGTATGAGATAAATCTCTTTAAGAGAGTTAGAGCATTCATGCATACATGGAACTGATCAGACAACAGTGTCATGACAGTAGTTCACTTTTGATATAGTGTATATCAACTATCAGAAGGTTGTAGCCTTCATCTTATTGGGAAGTGAGCCATATACCTTTAACAGGGTTTTTCAAAAAGACTCCTAACAGGGTCAGACCTTTAACCAGGTCATTGTACTCATATTATAAAGACTACTTCTAACAGGGCAAAGGAACTTTAACAGGTTCACTATACTAGTACAATATTTGTGGGTACTAATTCCCACTAGGGTTTTCCTCTGATCAAGGTTTCCCCGTAGTCATATAATGTGTTATGAGTTCTTATGTTAAGCTTCATTGAATGTATGTTTGATATATGTTTAAGTTGCTGAAAAGTAATAAATAGACAAACACTGATTCACCCCCCCCCCTCTCAGTGTTTCTAAAAATTGGTATTAGAGGTCTGGTCCTCTGAAAGAAAGTTTAACCACTTGAGGAGATCATGGACTCAATAGAAGCAAAACATTTGAAAAAGAATCTTGAAGCAGCTCTTGAAGATCTTGATAGATCTAAAAAAGAAAATGAAGAACTTAGACTGAAATTTGATGGCTCACAAATTCTTATCAAGAAATTGAGAAAAGATTTGAAAGATTGTTCTACAAGTGATTTAGGGAAAATGGTCAAAAAGCTCAATGAAGAGAATATGTCTCTGAAAGATAAAGTTGAAAATTTGGATGAACAACTAATAGATAGTCAAATCGCTATTGAAGAAAAGATCAAAGAAAGAAAACAATTAGAAGATGAACTCTTGAAAGAAATCATGAAAGTCTTGGAATTGGAGAACATAAAGAAGAAGATGGAATATGAATTAACAGAAGCAAAGGATAATATTGATAAACTCCACACAAGTTCTGATTCACTTCAATCTCAACTTAATGCACAAAAGCTAAGAGGCGATACTACTGGTCTTGGATATAGTGTAGCACAAGTTGAAGTAAATTCAATAGAAGAAAGAAAGAAAGCACATGAAGCATCTTCATAAGAAAAGAAAGTTGAAAATGTTGCAGATATTAAAATAGATCCACCTAAAGGGGAAATCAAGAAAGTTAACATAACTTGTTATGCATGCAATAAACATGGTCATTTGGCAAGAGATTGAAAAGAGGTAAGACATTTCAATGGTTATTGTTTCTCCTATAATAAGTTTGGTCACAGGGCTATACATTGCAGAACAAATCAAAGAAATCAGTCACAGTAGAATCAAAGAAAAATGAATCAAAATAATTAGAGAAATCAACCTCAAAGAAATTTGCAGAACATTACATGTTAGATATGTAACTACAATGGACACACAACAAAGCAGTGCAACATGATGAACAAGAACATCAAACCTCCTATCATTTGTCACACATGTGGAAAGGCTAGACACATCTCAAGGCTTTGTAGGTCCAGAACTCAAAAGCAAGAGGATCCTAAGAAATCACTATTTGAAGAAGGAGAAGTCAAGTTTGTTCAAAAAAAAGAAGATTCAAGCAAAATTTGGGTTGAATTAAAGAAGGACAATGATGTTGAAAAAGTAGTTGATGCATCCATAGTGGACGCATCCTCTATTTCTGGTTGAATAGACCTTCTTGGTCTTAGGGGGAGCTATTCTAGCTCAGAACCCCTATGCGGCTAGTATACTCACCTCTGAGTATGCACCTATGAAATTACATTTATGATCATAGTTGGATGAAGTATGCATACACACATTATCTATAATGCATTTTGAATGAAGTTTGAGATTCACCGTGAAAACTGTGTACTGTTGCAAACATTAAATGCAGTAACTTTTATAAAAAGATGTAAGTCTTTGATCATCTTCAGATTTGCATTCAAGATCACAGAATTTGGAGAGAACATGAGCACTAAGCATCAAAGAATGAAAGCATAATAGATTTGGTGGTTAAGAAGCATGGTTAAGAAGTTTGGAACAGAACCCTATCATTTGCGCCATTTTAGATTTTCATGAAACCCTATTTAAGCAATCATCAAGTAAGTATGGCAACTCTAGTTGTATTTGATATTGTAGAGAGGAAGAGATTTTTATTTAAGAAGCATCCATTCAAATCCATACTGGATGATGTGGAAGGAGATTTCTCCAATACTCTATTAGGATTTGTTCACGTAGAAGACATCTGCACGTACATTTATTGTAAGAATGAAACAATAGGAGATAACAACATAGCCACTCTCATGGCTTTGATGATGAAACTAGACTATTCATTCAAGGATGAATACACGCACCTCACAGACAAACCTATCTTCAAGTATTCAAATATGCATGAATTATATGAACCAGAATGGGTTAAAATATTGTTGAGCAGGATTCATGATGATCTTTTCTGGGTTGGTGAAGTCCCTATCCATATTAATGTAGACCTAATCAATAACATGACTGGACTACCTAATACTGGACCAGTTCTTCCTACTGGCAAGGATGTCAAGAAACAGGTTGAACAAGCATCCCTATCCAGAAGTGATAGGTGTGGTATGATATTTGATCCTATCAAGGAAGAAGACAAAAGGCTTCTAACAATGATCCTTGGTTACAAGTTCCAGCACACAAGCAGATTAAATAGTGTGTCAGCAACCGTAGTTCTAGCAGCTATCAGGATGGTGAAGGATAACACTCAGTTCAATCTATGTGAGATATTGCATGGTCAATTGATGGACAACATTTAAGCTATCATGCATGACAATAAAAAAACATTCAGGTTTGGGTCTCTAATCATCTATCTATACTTCCATATTGATGGTAAGGTTGCAAATTTGTACCTAGATAGAAGCAAACCTACAATGTCTCAAATTTTTCTAAAAGCTACATTAGAAAGTAGTGCAAAGGATTCTATAGACGTAGACATCAAATATTTCAGGATCAAGATGCAGAAGAGGTTTAGGATACCTGAGAAGATTGTTGAAAAGTATAAGGAAACCATATGCTTCATGGTAGAGACTGACTGCACTTGCATGGAGGCAGTTGAGCCCAAAACTAAATGGATTCATCCACTTGGGTATGAAGTGGAGGAACATGTATTGGAAGGATATGCAAAGGTCCTTTTGTCTACACCCAAAGATTCTAATGAGCCCAGATGGGGCACTTATAGAGAGAAGAATAATGCAGTTTATTCTATATTATATAGTGTTGATAACAAAAGAAAAGCATCTAAGATTACATCTAGCATTCTAAAAGTTCATGGAGTCACTCAAGAAGATCTTAACAAAGCTATAGAAGCCAAGATATCCAAATAACTTGAGAATACTAATGAGATCCTGAAGAAGAAGAAAGTAGAGAGAACCTCTGCGCCCTCTACCACGATTGACCTAGACTCATCTCCACCTTCTATACCAAGAAAGAAGTCTAGAGGAAGAAATCAAGTGCCCACAAATCACCCATCCTCAAGGAACACATAGAGAAAAGAAAGGAATACTCAAGCTCCTCCTAAGGTAGGATTTAGACCCAGTCTAAATGTCTTAAAGAACACGATTGTAAATGAAGATAGACTAGAAACTATTGTCAAGGTATATGAAAAGTATCAAGACATTGATAAAACTGAGATACACTCTATGATCATATCTCATATGATTAAGTTTAAGAAGTCAATTCTTGAACTTAAGACAGTGATACCTGAAAAGTTATGGAACATACTGGAAATCATGAAGAGACATGCAATTGAGGAAGACATGAGGATAAGAGAAGAAACATTGGATAATCTTCTCTTTGTGTGCTCACATGATGAGAAGACAATTCTATTAGATCTGGTTAAGCCTCATCTCAGAACTAAGACAAGAACTCTACAGATTATGAACAAAGAGCATGAGTAGATAGGTAAAGAAACTGAAAAAGGCATTTGCACAAGTGTTTATGGATAGACGCATGTATCCATCAACGATGCCTACAAAAAAGGTAACTCTAGCTCCTCCCAAATAGGTTACATAACAAGTGATTTAGAGAGCACCTATGACAGGTCCACAGGTTTCAGCACCCTCAGTGACAATAACTTCTGATATAGAAAAAGACTTAGAAGATACTATAGTGGTTGATAATATCAATATATCCATGACAACATCTAACAAAGACATGGACAAAGTTGATGAAGAATTTTTAAGCACTAAAGAGATGTGCACTAATGATACATCTATACAACAAGATGAAGGTCCCTCCAATGATCCAATAGACTTGAATGAAGAAAAAGATACTCAAGATAATGAGACACCAATCAAGGAGAAACCAATAAAGAGTGAATGCATGGATACCAGTCATAACACTATATTCACTCCATCCACTTTACCCTCTACTTCATTGTTGTCAAGGTTAACTCTTGACTCAGCAAGTCTAGATGAGTGGGGAGAAGAGGAATTAATAAAGATCAGTGTGCTAGCTATGGAAAAGGAAAAAGAAAAATAGGTTATGAGGAACCCTCTTTTCTTGGAATCAATTAACATTCTAAATGGTTTAGTACCTACAAACAAGAAAGTTGCTAAGATTCAATTAGTTGAAGATGTCGACAACATTCTAACAAGATTCAAAGCTCACTTTACAGATCTAGTAGAATCTACTACTAGAATTACAGAAGATGAATATAATAAGGAGAGATTGAATGAATTGGTAAAGAATTTTACTTTAGACTTAAAATCTTTAAAGATCAGGGAACCCATATTGAAAGAATTGGCAGCTAAGGGTAAGAAAGTCATAGCAAACTGCATGGACAGAGTGAAGTTCAGCTCTGAACATATCAAGAAGGTAGAAGAGGCAAAGATCATGGTGGAAACCATCAAAAAATTAGTTGACACATCTACCCAAGACATGAACATATGTAACAATGTCTATCAAGGTCAGTTAGACAAAATTGAAAAGGCTAAGTTGGAGATCAGCAAGATAAGAGTCAGACAAACTCAATTGAGAAATGCACTTGCACCCTCTCTAGCAGTTCTAAATGAGAACATCAAATAGATTGATGCCACCATTGTGACATATGATCAAGGTCCTTGCATGGATTTGATAAAGATGGAGAAACTGACATGGCTTATGTGCACATCTTCAGACAGTTGATGTAATAAAGGTATTCTGGAAGAAAGAGATCCAATCTCTTCAGATTGTGTACCCTGATGTTTACATGGAGTAAGTACCTAGAAGACCTACAATTTTTGTACACATTTGTCATTAATTTCAAAGGGGGAGTAATAGAGAATGTTTATATATGGGAGCAGTATATGTATATGATAGATAGTTTTTGTGATTAAGTCATTTCGAGAAACTTGGCCACATTCCTTTATTACCATAAATGACAAAGGGGGAGATTGTTGGAAAGTTGACTCCTATAGGATACATGACTTTTTTTTTTTGTCATCATGGAAAAAAATTCATACTAAGTTTTTGTCAAAGATAACTTAGAATATAAAATGACTAAGTATGGAAACATGGCCGACAGAGATATACAACGATCAGCACATCAGCACACGTGCAAGAGATCAAATTAGAATATGTGCATTTAGATATATGTTCTATGAGATGTTTACATACTAAGGCTAGACATGCATAGTATGGAATGATTATACGGAGAAGTTACAGAAAAATCAGTGCACCAGTAGTCCAGAAGACAAAGCATGGAAGCCGACTAGTGTTTTGATCAACATGAATTATTTTGTTATCTAATATCCAAGAACCTTTGATTATATGTTTTTAATGATGTAATTAGTAATGTTGTAAACACACTTAAGTGGACTTTCTCGGAAGAGTTGTGTATTATGTTTTAGGGCTGACCATAAATTTTGTTTTGCATCGTGTCTATTTGGGTATGAATCTATAAGTATGTAATGTAAAGTTATGTTAAAAGTGTCGAATAATATGTATGAGAAATATATAGAAGAGTAGTGTGATGAATTTAGTATGAGATAAATCTGTTTAAGAGAGTAAGAGAATTCATGCATACATGGAACTAATCAGATAGTAGTGTCATCACAATAGTTCACTTTGAGATAGTGTATATCAACTATCAGAAGGTTGTAGCCTTCATATTATTGGGAAGTGAGCCTAGATAGTGAGTCATATACCTTTAAGAGGGTTTTTTAAAAAGACTCCTAATAGGGTCATACCTTTAACCAAGTCATTGTACTCATATTGTAAAGACTGCTTCTAACAGGGAAAAGGAACTTTAACAGGTTCACTATACTAGTACAATATTTGTGGGTACTAATTCCCACCAGGGTTTCCTCTGATCAAGGTTTCCCCATAATCATATCATGTTTTATGATTTCTTATGTTAAGCTTCATTGAATGTATGTTTGATTTATGTTTAAGTTGCTGAAAAGTAATAAATAGACAAACACTGATTCACCCCCCCCTCTCAGTGTTTCTAACACCTAATCCTCCTAATCCTCATCCTATCAATCCTAATCCAATTCCAAATATTCCTATTTCTATTTCTCCATCTTCTATCCCTAGTTCTTCCCACACTTATTATGGGGCTCAAGCTAAGGCGCATGATGCAGATGTTCAATAATTCTTCTATTTACCTTCCCCTTCTTATCTGATCCATGATGATATTAAAGGGAAAAACAAAGAAATATCTTCTGAATCTATCATTCCACCATACAAAACATTTTATCATGAACACCATAATCAATAACCTCCTGTAGAAGATTTGCAAGATATGTACACTACCGAATATACTATGGTGGATAAACAAGGCTATACGGGTTTAGGGCTTGGTATCAATGAACATGGAATTAAAAACCCAATTCATTCATCTCCTAAACAAGATATGAAAGGTATAGGTTTCCGGTCTTCTCAATTTAAGGTGGTTTATCTTAACTATCATGCTCCTCTTCAAATTATTCTTCCAACACCTTCCTTAGAACACCTTGATATTCCTCAAGATGTGGCTAAGAAAGTGTATGTCCAGTTAATGAATTCTAAGAAAGAAATCTTTGAACCTATGCCGAAAAATGCTCTCTCTAAATAAAAATGTCCTTTTCATTATAGTAATACATATTTACTTGATGATTGTGTGCATTTCAAACTATATATTAAAGAAAAGGCTTCTTTAGGAATTATATCTCATTCCCGTGCAGTATTACAATTTCTTCATAATTTTGATATATAGCATTCCCCTCGTTCTTCTATAAATTAGATATTATTTTCTCCTCTTGTCTCTTAACTAGGGGGAAAGAGGTATTTCCTTCCAATATTATAGGATCCATTATTCTCTTATGATGTATTTTTTTTTGTGTTTAATTGGTTATTCTTTCTATATTTTGTCCCTATAATTTTCTATTATGGTACATACTTCCTTCGCTCATAATCATTTATGATATCTTTTCTAGGACATTTGTTTTGTAAAGATATCTCTTTTCTACAACATCTCTTGATATAATTTTATATATCCCTTTCTTTCATCCCTGGGGGGCAAGGTATTTTCCTTCTTCCTCTATCTAAGGATATACTTTCCTTAGCTTAGTGGCATTTATTTATCATACAACATTATTTCCTTATAAATATTTATGTTTTTTGCTATGGATACCCTCTTATATGAGAGGTTGTTGTCCTAGGTCATCACCTCTTATTTATATTGAAAATTATGTTCTTTATAAAGTCTTTCCTTTGCTTTGGGTTATAGTTTAATTTCTTCATTCCGAGATTCCTCTTCCTCTTGATTGCAAGGGCTTGATGATAAAATCTTTGGTCCCTCTTTTCTTTAGAAGATGAAATTCTATCCTAAATCACTCCTATATGGTGGGGGTATTGGTGATAAGATATCTTCCTCTTTGAGGATCCTTTTTCCATATGTGACATATCCATTTCACAATTATCTATGCTCTTAGAGGTAAGGGTCAATACTCTTTGCTAAGAATATAGTGTATATTGTTGTTAACCTGGATATCCCCTTACCTTGTGAAGTAGGTATCCTCTTTCTCTTCCTTATCCTACCTAATGGGTATTCATGATAAGGAGGGGGGAATATATAGGGTCTCTCTTATACTATATTTTACATTAGGTTACATTTTTCAACATGCTAAATCCTCGGAAGGTAACACACATAAGTTGATAAATCCTGAAGAGACATGAATTTTTATTTTTATTTTTACTAAATCCTTGGAAGGTAATGCACATAAGTTTCTAAATCCTTAAGAGATAATCATTTTACAATTTACTAAATCCTTGGAAGGTAACGTACATAAGTTTCTAAATCCTAAAAAGATACACATTTTATACTCCATAGTGATACAAGAATGTGGATCTATGGATATTTCAAAATCTGTCAGAAGAAGCATTACAATTAAAAAGCATAGTTTATGGTTGAACCTGTTTGGATCTCCCTCCTTGGTGATTCATGGTAAGGTGGGCATCTTACTAAGTGAGGTAATCACTATCTCTTTTCTCTCTTTCACTTTCATGCTAGTAGGATTAGATCATGAAGCTATGTTATCTATAGTGTTTCTCTTGTCTTGCTTATGTATTCATGTATGTTTTCTATGATTAATTGCTATTTAATTTAATATATTTATCTATTTATGTTGAGTTATAATCCTTGGTATAGGGGCTCATTTACTTTACTAAGTGATTTTCTTCCTTGTTGTGATCCACTAGAGTCTTTCTTCTAACTTTACTGAGTATGTTCGATTTCCATACTCCTGCTAAAGTGGGGGCTTAATGTATCATCTTAAAATGGAAGCACTTCTATATTAAGAATGTTTATCCCTAATAAAAGGGAATTTTTTACCACCATCATACTGTCCCCTCATTTTTGTATCCTCTCCTACTTTTGTGTCTATTTAGGACCCTGATTGGGCCTCTCCAAGCACCATCCCTCCTATCTGGCATATTTTTCAGGGGTTTTGACTCCCTGGTTCAAGGTCAACCTTGACCTTTACCTTAACCTAGGTCAAGGTTGACCTCAACCTTGACATAGGTCAAGGATGACCTAGACATTGACCCGGTTTCCCCTTTCAAATTTGAAAGTTTGTCGGCTACTAGAGGTCATCAAAAGTTCATTTCCTACTTTCAGGTCAGCTGTTTTGGGTTCCGAAGTGATGATTCTTAAATTATATTTAATATAGGTCCTTTTCTAGGGTTATGGGTCTATTTTGAATTTAATTCTCCTATGTAGGCCTCTCTGGAAGATTTTTCCCTAGTTTCATATACAAGGAAGTTTTCTCCTCTCATTTTCTCTAAGCACAAATTATCAAATTGAGGAATCATAAACAAAAGCACTAAGTCTCTATGAGAAAGAATTCATCAAGAAAAAGGTTCAAGAATCCATTGTTCTACATGTTTTCAAGCTTTCAAACTATTCAAGTCTTCTTCTCAAGCATTCAATTTCTACATTGAAGATCAAGGATTCAAGCTTTCAAGCCTTTGAAGGGATTTGGTTCAAGCATTCAAGATTCATCATTCAAGCCCTAGATCTATCCATCATAGTGGCATGATCTTCCTTCAAGATCATTTGTGCATCATCAAGATTCATTCATTCTCCCTTCAAGGTGTATTCCAAGAATAGAATCATGGAGGTTTATGGTTTCTAATATTGAGTCCAAGATTTCATATTTACATACTTGTTTACATTCAAAATACAATTGTATATCTATTGAATATCATAGCTTCATTATTAGATTTACTTCTACTATTTTCTAGCATTCTTTATTTCAATTATTGATTTCAAGGTTAATTCCTAAATCAGGGTTTGACTAAGGCAAACCCCTCCCCCCAATAAACAAACCCATTTTTCTTGTAGGTATAGGTTCAGAATAGAAGATCAGAGTACAGATTCAGATACCCTTTTCGTCAAACTTTAGGGATCCAAAAATAGATTTCTTGTCGGAGACTTTTTAGGTCTATTCTTCCCTAGGTTGGAGTCATAAATTTTGAGTCAATGGTCACATTGACTTGAGGGTCAAAATTGGAACTGTGTGAGAATGGAAAAATATTTCTGGGTTTTGTTCGTCTCTGTGTTCCCATTCCAGATTTGGTCTCATATTTTCTAGAATTTGAGTGCAGACCCCTGAAAACAACATCCTTCATATCTATAACATTTCAAGGTTAGTACTTTTTCTTCTATCCATTTCAATTAAAGTTCTTAATCTTTCTAAACCTATTACACACTCTCTCCTACAAAACAAGAGTTAGGGTTTTTCTCTTTATCCCTATCCTTAATAGGTTGATTAATTTAAGCATTGATCCTTTATTTAGGGTTAATCACTTTGGATCTTCCCTTTATGAAATTTGGGATTAAGAGGACAATATTACATTTTTCATAATTCTTATAACACATATTAAATTTATCCTTTTCATTTTAATAATCATCAGATATATTCATAAACACACCCTCATTTTCTTATGTTACACTATATATACATAAACCTTCTATTTTATATCTTACAATATCATGGAAACCCTTTTAGGGGAAAACATGGTGGGGATGATTACCCACAATATGTAAATACCTTGTTATAAGTATAAACCTATTACAATATATGTGGAATGCAAATGTATTCATGCACATTTATCAAAAGAAAAAGCCTCAGGATACAACCTTGAGGAAGGATCACTACCTTACAATTTGATCACTACAATGATCTTAGATTTTGTGAACTATGAAATGACATCTACCTTATGTATGATACATCCCCAATGTAGCACAATCAAGATATTTGTTCAACCCCTTTTTGAAACACTTCTAATCACTACTAGATCAAGATATTCGTCTACTAGCCCCCTCTAGAATTTGCATCCATGATCAACACCTTGAATTTTCCCTAATTCATCACCTTATACTAAAAACTAGGTTGAAAAAACCTAATTCACCATCTCTTTAAATCATCATGCCAAATATCATGTTTCAAAACTATCTCGGACCACAAAATCATAACCATGACCTATTGGTGCAGGAGCCCCAACATCCTAAAGGCATTTTTAACATGTCCTAAACATCTAGGATTTGCCTATTTTCAGTGAAAGGTTGAGAGGTTCAGTCCAATTGGAAAAAATAAATATATAGCCTCTACATCAAGTGGTATTAGAGCTCGATAAATATTTCTTAGGAGAAATACCAAATGTCAAAGGGAGATGGAGAAACAAAACTTAGAATGACTAACATGGGGTTAGCCAAACTAGTCAAGGAGAAGATGGCTAATAATAGGGAAATGGGGGCTGATAATCAAGCCTTAAGAGATGAGTTCAAAAGAACCATGGGAATACTAGACAATAGGATAGATGGAAACTCTGGAGATGATGAAGAAGGGAAGAAGAAGCTGACCCTAAGAAGGAATAAGAATAAGAAGTTCCTGCAGACCAAAGATCCCACTTGAATGCTCTTAAATCCATGGAGAGATGAACCTTGGATGGAAAGTTAGATTTGTCTATTTTTCATGGAAGGATGGACCTTGATTTAGCCATGTACTAGATATAGTCCTTGACAAGTTTCTTTGAATGTGAAGATATACTAGAAAGACAAAGAGTCAAAGTTTCAAAGTCCAAGTTGAAGGGAGCAACACTAACTTAGTGGAACTTCATCTAGATTGAGAGGGTGAAGAATGGAAAAAGTATGATATCAACATGGAACAAGATAGTTACATTGGTTAGAGAGACCTATGTCCTTGAAGATTATGGGGTGAAACTCCATAGAAAGAAGAAAAATATCAAACAAAGAGATATGGATGTGAGTACATACACAGAAGAGTTTTAGAAGTTGTGTATGAAGGCTATCACAGAGGAGACAAAAGAATAAAATTTCGCAAGATACATTAATGGATTGAAATTCCCAATCTAAGAAGACATAAGTGTGAACACACTAGAGATAATACATAAATTATACCAATTAGAATTGAAAGTACAAGACGAGTTGAGGAGAAGACATGAGCAAAACAATAAAGGAAAGGGCAGTAACAATAACAACATCAACAAAAAATTTAGGGGAAGAGGACAATCTTCAAGACCATTTAAAGAACAAAGACAAACATAAAAATAACAAGGAGAGTCAAGCTCAAGAGGAAAATATAGATGAAGAAGTTATTTTGGAAGGGGAAGATCTGGTGGAAGAAACAATGGTCCTTTGAAATGCTTCAATTATAATCAGTTGGGACAACATGGCACTAGATGTCTAGAAAATATGGGATCAAAAAATCAAGGAGAAACAAAAGTATAGTTAACTCAAGAAGACAACCAAAGAAATACATCAAAGGAGCTTGAACCTCAGGAAATCTTATGCATGATGATGAGACAAACCCTACTATAGATGCCCCAAGGAAGAGAACAACCATGAAGAAATTCATTGTACAGAACCAATTGCAGAAGTCATGAAAGGGTATGTAAAATAATCATTGATTTTTGTTCTAATGAAAATTTAATGTCTAATGAGATGGTTCAACAATTAAAATTATAGATATTTCCTCATCCTCATCCTTATACTTTTTCTTGGTTAACTAAGGGTCAACAAACACTGGTAAAATAACAAGCATGGGTAGAGTTTTCTATTAGTGATTACAAGGAAAAATTTCTATATGACATAGTAGAAATGGATGTCTGCCACCTACTCCTAGGTAGACCATGGAAATATAATGTGGATTCCACTCATAATGGTAGAAAAAATACCTACACCCTTGTCTAAAATAGTGTCTCTCTCACCATGAATCCTTTACCTGATACAAAATCAGAAAATGAGCCAATAGTTATAGTTGTGGGAGAAAAATAAATAGGTGAAACAATGAAAGTAGAATATAAGGGAGGATATGTTTTGATTAAAAAACCAAAGGACATAACAGTAGCATAAAAAGAGAAACCAGTGTCAAAGGAAGTTTAGAAACTTCTTGAAACTTACCATGATGTCATTGCTAGTGACTTACCCTCATCCCTCCCACCTATAAGGGACATAAGTCATAAAATTGATTTGTCCCTAGTGCTTATTTTCCCAATAAGGCTCCCTACAAGATGACTCCCTCTCAAAATAAATAAATTTCAAACCAAGTGAAATATCTTCTACAAAAAGGATCGATCAAAAATAGCTTAAGCCCTTGTGAAGTCCCATCAATATTAGCTCCCAAGAAAGATGGAACATGGAGGCTCTATACTGATAGTAGAGAAGTCAATAAAATAACAATAAAGTATAGATTTCCCATCCCAAGAATTGAGGGTCTCCTAGATTAGTTGGGAAATGCCTGTTATTGTTCAAAAATTGACTTAAAGTCTGGTTATCATCAGATAAGGATAAAACTAGGGGATGAAAGGAAAACTACATTCAAGACTAGAAAGGGTCTTTATGAATGGCTTTTCATGCCATTTGGGTTAAGCAATGCACCCTCAACCTTCATGAGTTTAATGAATGAACTATTTTATGATTACAATGGAAAATTTCTTGTTGTTTATCTTGATGACATTCTAATTTTTAGTGGCAGTTTAGATGATCATCTGAAGAATTTGGAAATGGTGATCAAATGCTTGCATGAAGACAAACTCCTCATCAATCTAGACAAGTGTGTCTTTTTTCAGAAGGAACTCACATTTTTTGGATTTGTAATCTCCCAAGTGTCACTCAAGATTGATCCCTCAAAATTGGATGCTATTATCAACTAGCCACCCCCTAAGAATCAAGGTGATGTAAGAAGTTTCTATGGTTTAACTACTTTTTATAGAGAATTCATTAAGAATTTTAGTCATGTATGTGCACCTATGCTTGACACAATTAAGGGTGGAAAGAAAATAAAATTTGTTTGGACTAAGGATGCTAAAAATGCATTTGAGTACTTGAAATCAAGAGTAGCACAATATCCTATCCTCACACTACCTGATTTTAACAAAGTATTCACAATAGAGTCTGATGCTAGTAAATTGGCTATAGGGGAAATCTTAAGCTAGGATGGAAAACCAATAGCCTTCTTCTCAGAAAAACTAAATGATTCCAAGAGGAGATACTCCACATATGACCTAGAGTTGTATGCTATGGTGTAGACCCTCAATACATTGAGGCATTACCTACTACCCAAAGAATTTATTGTTTTTATAGACAATCATGCATTAAGATATATAAATACCCAAGACAAGTTAAGTGTCAAACACATTAAATGGATACAACAACTCCAAGCCTACTCATTTTAAATTAAACATAAGAAGGGTGTAGCCAATAAAGTGGTTGATGCACTAAGAAGAAGAATTGTCCTAATCAAAGAAATACAAGTCAAGATAATTGGGATAACTCTCTAAAGAATCTCTACATTGATTAGCCAGATTTTGTTGAAGCATATGAAGTATGTACAAAACTTGTGGACAAATACCACACTAATTTTTCAGATTTTTTGATATAGGATGGCCTACTCTACAAAGGCAATATACTATGCATTCCTAGGTGTTCCACGAGTGACAACAAAATCCAAGAAAAACATTGTGGAGGAATGAGTGGTCACTTTGGCTTAGACTAGCCACTAGAAGTAGTTAGAAGACACTATCATTGGGCTAAGATGGAGAATGATGTCTGAAAAATTGTCCAAACTTGTGTCATTTTCAAACAAGCCAAAAGTGTTTCAACCAATCGAGGATTTTATCAACCCTTACATATACCCTCAACACCATGTGAAGAAATATCAATGGATTTTGTAAAGAGATTACCAAGGACTAAATAACGATTTGACAACATTTTTGTAGTAGTGAATTGCTTTAGTAAAATGGCACACTTTATTCCCAACAAAAGAACATATTATGAATCACATATTGCTCAATTATTTTTCAAAGAAATTGTCAAAATTATTGGTTTAACTTAGTTTATTGTGTCAGATAGGGATGAAAGTGTCAGAGACATTTTTGGAGGACATTGCACAAGAAATTGCACACAAATTTACAATTCAGTTCTTCCTACCATCCAAAAACTAATGGTTAGACAGAGGTGGTCAATATATCCCTGGGAAATCTTTTATGATGCCTCACAAAACAATATGCAGAGAACTGGGATCTCCTTCTATGACAAGCAGAATAGTCTTTCAATGATTCTATTAACAGATCAACAAGTAGGACACCATTTCAAATAGTTTATGCTCTTCATCCAAGGGGACCAATGGAGTTCAGAAATATCCCAAATGATTTTCATATCAGTCCTCAAGGAGAAGATATTTCAGTAATGATACAAAACATACAAGACCGAGTAAAGGATAACTTGGAACAAACAGTGCATAAGTACAAAGAAAAAGAAGATAAAAGGAGAAGAGAAATACATTTTTGGATATGTGACAAAGTGTGGGATTAACTAAGAAAGGAAAGACTTCCTAAAGGACCTCAGATAAAGCTTCACATGAGTAATATTGGTCCCTGCAAAATTTTTCATAAATTTGGCCAAAATTTTTATGAAATAACTTTGCCACCTTCACTCTCTATTTCTCCTATTTTTAATGTTTCTGACAACAATTTTCAGAGAAAATGTAGGTATTGCAAGTGAACAAGAAGATGGAGATGAACCACAATGTGACTAGATTCATGATTTACCCCTAGACAACCTCTCCTTTTAGATAAGATTATTCAATCAAAGATTCTCAAGAAGACCAAAAATAATACCTACTTGCAATAGTTAGTGAAATGGAAATGACTTCCAGATATTGACGCCACATGGATTACTAAACAAGAGATTCTCAAGCATGGCTTCACCATAGACCAAGTCACCTCAAGTGGGAACTTGAGCTCTTTTTCACCAAGGGAGTATGCTATAGGAGCCCCAACATCCTAAAGGCATTTTAAACATGTCCTAAACATCTAGGATTCCTTGTTTTCAATAATGATCCATTTGTAAGACCTAGTGCCAAGATTTGGTCCTTATGAATGACTTGGTTAACTATGGTCAAAGGATCCATAAATTTAGAATTTGAATTTTTTTTCTGTTTTAGGTGTTCATTAAATAGGTTTTATCCATTAGTGACCCATACACAAGTGAACATTCAATAATTGTTCAATTTGTGTAAAATATGTAAAAAGGCAACATTTGCATAGCAATATTTTGTCAACAGGACAACTTTTAAAAAGTTGGTCATAAACCTTCCTCCCAATGAATTATCTTTTGAAATTGTGTTCTAACCAATGGAGGAAATCCTCAAATAGCCCTCACATGTGGGTGGAGGAGAATATGATGAGATGATGACAAGTGATGTAAATTTTACAAACAATCAATAAAATAGAACCATTTTCCTGCAAATAGTCAATTATTTTGGATCTATACAACCCATACAAACTCTAATTGGAAGAAACCCAATAGATTATTGAATTTCAGTGAATTATATTTCTTTTTCATTTGGTTTGAGTCCTTTATCTATTGTTGAAATCTAGATATTGTCAATTATGTAAAAACTATCTGAAACCTTACGCGCATAGGGTTTCCCTAAATAAATGACCAGTTCTCCTCATTCCACCATGGGATAAATATGATGGTTGGTGAAATGAAGGATATTTTTATGTGTTCCAATATTCCAAAGGCACTTTTCAGGTTGGTGGTCAAAGAAAAGAGTTTTATCTGATTCTCAATCGACATATCAATGTGGCAACAAATGAACAATAAAGATACTTGATGACATAAGCATGTCGGGGTTTCATCAAGCACTCAAATTGAAGATTTTGGGTACATTTGACATGGAGACCATCCCTAAACCAATGGTTAGTCTTTGCACCCAAATCCTTGAGTATTTCCTTTGTTAATTGGATCTAATTGGGGTAATTAGGCTCGTTAAACATATCAACATTTTTAGGCACTATATGGTTGAGTTAGTATCTATCAAGTTGGGGATATTTGTAACTTGAAACAAGGGTATCTAAATCTGCCCTTAGTTTTCCTAGTTATTTAGGAAAGTGAATAGTTGTAGTTCTTAGCACATATTGTTGCTTGACACATACTATTGCTCGGCATGTACTGTTTCTCAACATGTACTATTTCTTGACACATATTGTTGCTCGACACTAGTCAGGAAGTTAGTTCTTAAAGAGGGAATCACTATAAATAATCATGTTGTATGAAATCTACTATTGGACTTGTGTCATATTGGTCATGAATAGGGCCTAGATAAAGTGATCCAACCCAATTCCAAGAATTCACATGGCCTCTTGTATGTCCTCAAAATTTTTTGTACCCAAGTAGGGTCATTACGAGTTATTGTCCAAATCATCCCAAAATAGAAACTTGAATCATCAAGTTTGACTATTGTACATTAAAGTTGGAAGTTGTTTACAAAGGTGTGGAACCTATAGGAAGTGACCTCCTTGAAAGGTTAAGAGGTTCATTCTTGTTGGAAAAATTAAATCTATAGCCTCTGCATCACCTATATCAATCACCTCAAGAACATAAATCTCCCAGATCTCACAATTTAGCACTTGCACAACATGATTTAGCAACTAAGTTGACCAAGAACATGAATAATAATAAAAATATTATTATTGACTAAAAACTCTACCAATATGATGCTTTTGATATATTTGTATCATCAATAAAATACTTCAATATCATCCTATAGAATCATGATCAATACTGATACATACAAATCTACTACATCCATTGGATTTTCTATCCCTTTTCCAATGAACCTGAATAACAGTATCAAAAAATCTATGAGACAATAAAAATATGTCTTGCAGACCTCTACAGTAAAAATCCTATGAGTATAAGATACTTGAGTATGTACCAAAAATACTCCTTGGTTTTCTCAAAGAAATTCTAACTTGATTGTGCACATTGAACCTCTTTTTTTCTTCCTGGGAATACTGTCTATCACTCTATCTTCCAATCACCAATTCTGACCTTGAATCATGCTCAAGTATTCATCATATCCTTTGAAACCTTGAGTGAACAAATTATTGACCTTCTTTAAAAATCTCCCATGTGCATGACCTTATATCTATAATATTTAATCCTCATCAAACCTATGAACATACTTTTCCACTAGTTAACCAACAATAGTTAAGTTAGAAACAAGAAAGTAGATCTTCTGATAAATTCCTTTGATTCCTCCTATATGTTTAGATCAATGAAAAAAAATTCAACAGTTCAACATTCCAACAATCTCCCCTTTGACATTGATGACAACATACAATGTGAAAATAAGTAATGCAATTAAAAACTAACAATCTCACTCCTAGAACGATAATCAACAGCACTACCAACAATATCCACAATTATCTTTCACAGTCTCTTTGATTTATCTTCCTCAATAATATTCTCTTTCTAGAATAAATTTCCCCTCGGTTCCAATATGATTACATGCTCTTCTCTCTATCTCTTTTTTACATTCTCTTTTCTCTGATGTGCAAGTATATATAAACTTGCTTCTCTCATTTGATCTTCTCTTTCTTATCTTCTCCTTTGATCTCAAAATTATTCTAATCTTCTCTTTGTTTTTTTTCACATGTTTCTCTTACATCTTCTCTTCTCTTCAATCTTCTCTTTTCTTACATTTTCTCTTCTCTTTTTGAATTTTCTCTTTACACATGAATTTTTTTCATATATTCTCACTCCCTCCCCCTTTGATATCAATGGAAAAGGTGTATCATATGTTGTTATATAGTTTACTTTGTCATAGAAATGTATTCTTCCATTTCCTTCTCTACTTCTACTACTTTTTCAAGCTCATTTTTCCTTATTGCATACACATATCTAATTCATATCCAACTACTGATAAATCATCACAGTCTTAATTTACTAATTTCTATATTTTCTTGTAGCCCTCTTCAAACAATCTATTACAGAGCTAACCAATCTCTTTACCATGCTTACCACTCCCCCTGAGTAGCATCCTCCATACACCAATCCAACTTCAATGATATTTCCATGAATTTCTCTATATTGATGCATTATTTTGCATCTTAGTTTTTGTTTAGGAAGAGCAAGTCTTCTTGACTTTCCTTTGGTATTTACAAAAGTAGATCCATTTTCTATAGTAGCCTCATTATTCTTTATTCTTATCCTCTTCATGTTATTTTTTTTCCTTGTCTCCTTTCTCATTTTATTTTCCTTTCACATTCCTCTAATCATGTTTGTCTTTCATATCTTCTTGTTTCTTCTTGCTCTAACCATTCTTTTGCATTTTCTTGTTTTCTTCTTTATTGTCACCTATGATCACCTTCTTTCCACTACAATTTTTAGTATTAAGTTCAGGTATATTGCATTTGATCTTTCATACAATATTTTGTTCATTATTGTATTTCTTCTTTATAGTACATTGCCTACCAATGTGACAAAATTTCTTTCATGCAAAACATCTAAACTTTTCCCTTTTAACAATATCAATCTTCTTCCTCATACTACTGCATACACTTGGATCATGATTACCCCTTCTATAATTCAAATATAGATATAATTTTCTACAATCCACTTCTTTTTTATAAAATTCATTTAAATGAAGATACTTACCTATGAAATTTTGATCTTTAAACTCCTTCACCGATTTATTTTTATGGTTCTCTTCTTTTTCATCTTCTCAAATTTAGACATGTTTTGGCTATATTTGCAACATTCTCCTTTTCATAATCTATTACAATTGTTTGATATTGACCTTCTCTAAATTAATAGTGCCTCAAGCTTGGTTGAACAGATCTTAAACTTTTATTTATACTAATTTTCAATTCTAATCTCTTCTTCCATGGCTCTAACCCATTTATCATACGTGTAATAATTAAATACCTCTCTAGCCTCAATCTTTCAAATCAAGCAAACTTGATCTTCCATAGTCCTCATTTTTTTTCTTGATGCCTTGTCTTGGAATTTACTACTAGACCCAAGATTAGATTACTGGGGGGGGGGTGAATCAATAAAATTCCAAATAAACCAACTTTCCAATAACTTAAACTCTTATCACGATTCACAATATTAACCTTAATAACAGCAAAACAAAATTCATAAACATCCAAGATCATCCACAAATTTGACACACAGATTTATCTCATTGAAATCCAAATAGAGAAAAAAGAATGGTGGGGATTAGTACACACTAAAATAATGTACTCTTTTGAAGTATGCCCTATAAGGAGCTTAACCTTATTATGAGTTTACAAAAACATTTTTAGGTACTTCCCGGTTAAGAGATTCACCTTAGGCCAGTTAAAACCTGATGCAGGAGCATCTTGGGTCTTTGGCAATCCTGCTCAATCAAAAATATGTTTACTATATTCCTTATTTTTTTCTTTGTTGCTCATATTTTGTTGCTCGACATGCTTTCCGAGTTTCTCGATCATGCCTATTGTTGTTGCTCAAATCTTCTTTGGCCAAGTGCTCTGTTGCTCGGTCATGCCCTTGCCGAGTTGGTTTATTTTTGGAGTTGGAGCTGTGGCTGAATTCTTCATTTAATTTTCATGGCTGGATTTATTTGGGATCTATTTTGGGATCTATGTGGACCTAAATCTAGGTCTCTCCTTTGGTTTTTGAGCGCTGACTTCCTTGTTGTTCTCTTTTATATATTCTTTTGTATGTTCTTAGTTTGGTAGAAGTCTTAGAGAAAGAATGCAAATGTTAAGATATTGAAGATCTGAGTTCTCTGTTGTAAGAAGATCGAATTGTGATACATTTCTTTGTATATGGACGTAATCAGGAAGGCCTTACAGCCTGACATGTATTAATTTTGTTAATTTAATAAGAAAGATCCCTATGTTTCTCTCTCTCACTGTGTTGTGGTGTTAATTCCTCATTGTATCTGCAAGCTGGTTGGTATTGGGTCTGCCCTAGGCCCCATCTCTAGCCTCCTTACATTAGGTGGTATCAGAGTGAGTTGAGATCTATGGCTCCTTCTTTTAAGCTCTAAAGACATTTGTTGTAGGGTGGTAGGTTGCGATCTCACCTAAAATTGTAGAGAGTTTCAAGATGGTTCATGGGAGAGAAAATGATAATCAAGGTCTAGCTGATATGCTTAGATAGATGGCTGCAAGATTGGAAGCTTTTAAAATAGCCCAACACAGAGGAAGACATATTGAAGATGTTAGTGATGATGAATTTGAAGAGGTTCAAGGTGGAGCTGCACCTGCACCTGTGATGGATCAAGAAGAGGAAAGATTCCTAAGATCTTTGACAAGTTTGAACTCCACACCTCAGTTTAATCCTCTTGAGTATAGTGGAAAGTTAGATTCTGATGAATTGATTAACTGGATCACTGAGATGAAAAAATATTTTTAATATGAGAATGTTGTAGAAGATAAGAAGGTGAATATTTCAAGCACAAAATTGAAAGTTCATGCATCCTTATGGTGGGAACATCTACAATTGGACAGAAAGAAGAAAGGTAAAGACAAAATCAAGGTATGGGATAAAATGGTGAACAAATTGAAAGGAAAGTTTCCTTGTGATTACCAGATTAATGCAAAGTTTGAAGCAGAAAGATAAGTTAGTCAAAGACTATACTAAAGAATTATATAGATTAGACATTAGATCTGTACATGTTGAAGATGAGGTGGAAAGAATTGCAAGATATCTGAATGGATTGAGAAGTTCCATACAAGATGAGATTAGTTTGGTCAAGATGGAAGGCATTGAAGAGGCATACCAATTTTCCCTAGAAGCTGAAGAAAAGTTGAAAAGAAGGTATGAACAAAGACAAAGAGGTAGAGGAGGTAGATTTCCTAAAGGAAGAGGTAGATCTCATGGTGAAAATAGTAGATCCGAACTAGACAAGTCAAATATAGACACATCTCAAGACAAAGACAAGACTAAATGGAAATTTGAAAATTCATACAGAGGAAGATGTAATTACTCCAGAGGTCGATATAGCAGAAGAGGGTTCCAAGTAACTTGTTACAATTGTGGTGAATAAGGAAACAAATCCTTTTAATGTACACATGCAAGAAAGAAGGTTGGCAGTAGAAGAAACGCATTAGTGCAAGAAGACTCATCGAATGAACCTGAGAATCTCATGATCAGAAGGATACTATGGAGTGAGATAGATAAGCAAGATCATGTCAGGAAAAGTTTGTTCAAAACTAGATGTAGAGTTGCTGACAAGGTTTAGAAAGTCATTGTTGATAGTGGAAGCTCACAGAATCTGGCATCTGAAGATATGGTTACCAAGTTGTAGTTGGAAAGGATGAAGAATCCAAAGCCCTATCAGATCTCATGGATCAAAGATGAGCATATATTAATAGTGAGTGAACAATGTTTTGTGAATCTAAAAATTGGAAAATACTATGATAAGGTGTTGTGTGGTATCATTCCTATGGATTGTTGTCATATTTTGTTGGGTAGACCTTGGCAATATGATAGACTTTCTATACATGATGGAAGGTTGAATGGATATTCTATATGGGTTGATGGTAAAAAACAAATTTTGTTACCTTTAATTGAAGAATTTGTTGATGAATTATGTACATCTGTGAAAGTTTGTCTGACAAAAGGTAGACAGTTTGTTAAAGATCTAAAAAGAAATGATATTTGTTATGTTTTGATTCCTAACAAACCAAGTAAGAATGCATAAGATGGCATACCTGTAGAAGTTGAAAAGTTGCTGACTAAATACAAAGAAATCATTTTAGATAATGTACCTGATGGTTTTCCACCAATCAGAGATATCAGTCACTGTATGGATCTTATTCCTAGAGCTAGTTTACCAAATAAATGTCATGCCCAAAAATTCGCACCCAAAAATGCAACAACTTTTTTTTTTTTTTAAAGTAAATTTAATAGTAATTTCAATGTCAAGAGGGTGTAAGGGGAATCATGACTGAGTGTCAACATCCCTTAACCCTAAATGCTTCTAAAGTTAAAGGGTCATAAGTTGAAGGTTATCTGTGTTTACATGTCATCCAGATTAATCATAATAGAGTTTGATGATGTGGAGAAAGAGAGAGACTCCCTATCCTCTGCCTCCCAGGGTTATTCAACAAAATCAGGTTGCTTAAAGAAAAACTAAAGGATTCTGTGTTAATTAAAAATAAACACTCTAGGTTATGGTACTTCTTTAATATTATTTTTATAGTAGTCAGTATACTGGCCACATATATTGACCACATAAAAATAACATTAAGAGTCCCTATGTTCACCTAAAAACTTTAATTAGATTTTCCCTTTAAAATATCTATAATTTCCAATTAAAACTTCCTCCTTGATATTTAAAATTTAATTTTATGTTATTTAATTTTATTTTATTTAATTAAATATTGCATTATTAATGTCAGGACGGATTTAAGACTTGAAGATATATCCTTCTATCTTAATCGTTTATTCTAACTTAATTAAAATGTTGCAACATTTATTTCGAGAATACATGTCGAGAGGATAACATTTATGTTATAGGAAATCTATTCAATTTTTAACATATCCCTTAGTTAATAAAGTCTCCAATTTTAATCTACTTACTAAGTCCTTCTCTTCAATAAAAATTCATATTCTTAAAATGACTTAACTAAATTACATAATAACACACTAAGTAGGGAGATGTAAAAATCCCTTCAAAATGAGACAAAATAATAAAGGGGATAAATTATAATGGCCTAAGGGGGGAAAAAGTTTTCCCCTCCCCTTCCATTTAAATTTGAAACCCCTAACCCTAATTTCAAAATTAGGGTTAGAGTAGATTATAGAGTTGACCAAAACTTTTTTTTTTGTTTTTCTTACCCTCTCCTCTTCTACCCTCCAAAACCCTAGAAATGATACCTCTCTTTATTTTTTTTAAAATTGTTTTACAGGTCTGGGATTTGAGAGTAATGGGGGCAAAGATTCTTCATATATATATACGTATATACATATTTCAGTATATACACATATATATATTTTTATATATTAATGATATCCCTTAATTCGCAGGGTCTGGTTTTAAGAAGGGTGGCAGCATATTTTTAATGCAGTGGGCGGCGAACATATTTTTTTTTTCCACGCCGACTGTGTATTTTTTTTTGTTATATCGTAGGGAGGAAAAGAGGCCTCCGCTCTGCCAGGCGGCCGTCCCTCACGGTTGACACAGTTGGCGGTTATACCACTACTGTGCCGCCCGTGGGGGCTGCGGCCACCGCGGCGGTGGGGGCTTAGCCTCCAACGCAGCTCCTTTAAGGAGTCCATAGGGATGGGGGCTGGGGCTTCGGCCCGCCCTTTCCCTTTGATTTTTTTTTTCATTTTATTTTATTTGTTTTTTTTGATATATATATATATATATATAACAGGTATAAACAGCAATAAGTATTTATGTTTTGTATGGTATTTTTTTAAAAAGAAAAATAGGATTATAAAGAAATTAGTTACATATATATA
>MU226221.1:613220-630750 GCA_018584345.1 Thuja plicata
AATGAAATATGAGAGATTAAGCTAAGACATGATTTCAATGCAATTAGTCTAGAAATTGAAACTATCTTATTGCAATATGAAATTATTCTATATGAGATTAGCAAGAAAATGAGACAATAATTCAGTAATCTAACAATGCAAAAGTGAGTAGAGTTTTTCAGGGGGTTTTGAATGAAGAATGAGAGTTCTTTTATAGACTCTGAGATGATTAGAATAGAAACTTTCCTCTCTGAAATAAAACAGACAGAAAAGCCAGTTAAAATTATAAAGTTTTATTGAAAAGAATTCAATAAATTGTTTTTTCTCTTTTCTTTAACTATTTTCTTCTTTGATTTAATACTATTTTATTTGAATTTAATTGTTTTATTTCTCTTTAAAGCACAATTAATTCAAAGTTTCCATTTCTGAATAGAGATAAGATTTTTGAGAGAATATTCAATTAATTAAATAAATATGACCTCATAATTGTTTTTTCTCAATTATTTGAATAATTAAATTCAATTATTGAAAATGAGGATATTTATTTAATAATTAAATATCATTTAATCCCTTTTTCATGTGTCTCAGCTAAAGAGGGTGAATTTAATTTAATTAAAGTGCTACGAATTTATAATTAAATTAATTTGATCATAAGGTTTGTTTAGCCAATTGGTATTTAGGAATTAAATATGATGTACGATTAATGCAGATTTAGGATTTTCTACATTTGACGCTCAGGTCGAGTAGAGTCAGTTAAAACTCAGAATTACCTAGTACAATAAGACTTTGGTGATTCAGAAGAATAACAAATGCAACAAAATTGGTTAAGGTTGCATGATGCAAATTTTGGGGTGTTACACCTTCTCCTGTATTCCTTCTAGAATCTGCTTAACTCATACTATATGAGTACAATTAATTATAGCAACAACATACTCAACTTCAATTCTAGATTGTGATATAAAATTATGCTTCTTTCTTGTCCAAGATACAAGCCTCTCAACAATAAATAATGATCCTCCACTTCTGCTATTTTGATCATCAACATTACCTTCTCAATCAACATTAGTAAACACATTCAAAGAAAAATCACCCTTATGTCCATACCAGTGACCATTACCTTCAGTTCCCTTAAGATATCTAAAGATTCACTTCACTGCAACCATATGTGATTCTTCAAGATTAAAATAAAATCTAGCTACTAATCTGTGAGGCCTCACCCCGACCCATCATAGCTTTATTGTTTGATCACACTTTGACACTTTATATTTCGATACATTGATACACTTTTTGTTATCCCGATAGGGACTCGTGATATTATGATGTGATGATGATTATATTGTGTGGATTACATTTTGATATGGAGTAGACCTAGAACAAGTGGTTGAGTTTGATTATATATGTTTAGATTAGTGAATTGATGAGAAGACTGAATTATGATTTGACTTGACTATTTTATGAATGTTATGTCATGGTGATTAAGGAATTCTTATGTTTTAAACATTTATGTATGGAAATTGCAATTAGAGGCTTAATTTTTCTTATAGATCAAAGTTGCAAATTATAATTTGAAAATATATATTGCATGTAATTTTATCATCTTGGACTACTGATGCTTGAAGTTTAGTGTGCAGAAATGGGAACCATGGAAATTTTTAAAGAATCAGGGCTAAACACATGTGAATTGAGTAAGCCAAGGTTTAATCCAATAAGGGGTTGAAACCTCATTGTAATGTGACCCTGGTTATAAATGTAATCTGAATGTGTGTTAATAGTTTTAATTTATGTTGTTATTTGGACATGTCATTTGTGAATGTGATGTATATTTTGTTTGGTGTCACTTGACACTTGTGTTGTCCATGTGGATAGTGACATGTCATTTAGGGCTTGGGAAAGAATCACTTAACCTTATATGACATTATATTATCACTTGCATATAGATTCCTTATAGGGATCCTATCATGTTGAAACTCGGACTTGAACCTTAGGGGTACTTTGGAGGGGTTAAAAGTGACCCTAGAGTGTATTTTTGACCAAAATTAGTTAACCCTAAGTGGGTACCTTGGGTTAGGGTTATTTTTAACCTATGGGAGAAACCTAGGTCACCATTATGACTCTCCAAAATGCCCACTTTTCAAAGGTGGCGAAAATAGAGATGCTCTTATGCACCTAACTTGTCCCACACTCCTTGTCAACCTCACAATTAAGATGGGAGATAAAAAAGTCTAGTTATCATACCTCGTCATTGCTAGTTCTTGAGTGCACTTTTGGAGGTCTTTTTAGAGGGTTTTGGGAGACTTAGTGGGTGTTCACCCACTCTCTAATTTTAGAGACAATTAGGGTTTTGGAAGGAAAAAGGATAAGGATTTAGCTCTTCTCAAAATTCATTGCCATAACACTTGTGAAGGTTGGTTACTCATTTCCATGGAAGTTTTCTTATTTGATCCATTAGATTAGCATGTTGTTCTTTCTCTCTCTTGCTTATGTAAAATGTTGTTTGTATCATTGTTTTGTATGGGATGGGATTTGGGTTTTGAATTCATGTTTATGGTTTTATTTTTTGCTTGAATGAGGGAGTTCTTGTTCATGAAAGTGAGGCATTACTCACCCTTTGGGAAGGGAAGAAGTGGCCTTTGGTGAAGGGGTTAGTTGGGCTCTCCATTTTGGTGAGAGTCTCTTCTCTTGGAGAATAGGGATAAATTCATGGTGTATGGGCTCTATGAAGCCATTTGTATCCTTGCATCTTGACGATGTTGATAAGAAAAGTATGTGTATGGAGGTTTGATAATGTAGCCTTGAAGAGGAAATGAAATACTCATGTTGAGAAACTTTGAATGCAATGACATTCTCCTCCTTGAAAAATCCCACCTTCACCCTATTTCAATGAGCTTGTAAAACTCATTTGTGTAGCCTTGGGAGGGAGTTAATTGTTGTTCATGCATATGTGTATTGTTGAGAGCATTTTTGTTGAAGCATCCCCATTTAGCCTTGGTGATCCAAGCTCGGGGGTGGTCTCATAGAGACCTTGCTTGGGAGGTGAGAATCCCATGGTTCTCCCCCTTTTGTTACAGGTATTGATGTCAAGACTCATATGGATGAAGCTTTGAAGGAGTTCACTCTTTGGTGTGATTGTGTGGAAACACCTTATGTTGTTGTATTGTTGAAATTGTAATGTATTGAAAAACATCTTCAAGTAACATGTGAGATGCTTTCTTCATTATGAATTGCAATATCGTAGGCTAGTCATGTATACATGAAGTCTTCTCCATCATGAAGGATATGTATTTGTATTAGAAGAGGTCACCATAATCAAACAAAGACTCACTACCTTCATGCTTAGAGTATTCTATTTCTTGTATTAGAAATATTTATTTTCTTTTGTGAAATGATATCCAAGGTTGATAGAATAGACAATGAAATAATTTTATTAGATTATATACCTTGGTTGATGAATGACCTTAGTAGTCTCTCTAATGTTGGTTGTAAATTTTCATATTCATTATAATCAATCTCCATTTGAACAAAATCTCATTCTTATTCCTCTAAATTGAAGCATGAAACAATGAACAAATGAACATGTTAGATTACTATGTTATAATTCTCATGAAACTATCATTCAACCCATAATTATCCTTGTATAATACACTAATTGGATAAAGCTATGAATTCATGTGTCTTTCAAAAGAAAATGAACCTAGAAAATCTAAAATGTAAGAGCTTATAACCAAGCCCATCACATTTTCTAGAAATAGAGCATAAAAAGCTATCTGGAATTTGTATGGGAAAGGAAATATTCTCTCACCACAGAGAATATTCCTTTCCCAAATGGGTTTCCCTCTAATTAAATTTGAAATTATGTCTTAGTGAATTAAACATGCAAATTAAATCCTAATTACCTAGCTAAACTCACCTTTATTCTAACCTCTCCCGTGGGTCCCGCTTTGTTTTCTCACTTTTTTTGGGCATAAAAATTATATTGTGCTAAGTTAAATATAAAAATAAATATAAATCACTTTATCTTATTGGGATAAACTACTTGGGAGTGGCGCCACCTTTCCCTTGCTATCCACTCCCCTATGCAATTTGACATGTCCTTATTTTACTCCCCAAGTTAACTTCCTTTCCTCTTTTCATGCAAAAATTTCTTGGGGGAAAGGAAGGCTATGTGGGTGGTCCCCACAAACCTTACATCTCCCCTTTCCTTGCTGAGACTCCATGCCACCTTTAGGTTTCTATCCCCATGCAAAATTGGTTATGAAGGAAGGTTTAGTGGGTGGTATGGTGGGGCCCCAAGACAAGTCAATTCACCCCCACCACACCTCATTTGAATGCTTCTCCATTCCTTGGGCTTCCCTGCTTGGAAAAAATTCCCCCACACTTGTTGCTCTATCTCCATGTGAAATCCCATGCTCAAGGGTGATGAGACAAGTGGTGGGTACCCTTCAAATAAGTCCTCTTCCACATGCATCCTCATAGGAATTTGATCCCCTCCCTTGCAATTCCATTTTGACTTTGTGATGGGGGATAATATAGTAATAAAGTAATAAGCTAGTGGTTAGTAGGAAATTAGATTGGATTATGGGCTAGTTAGTTGATAGTTAGCTAGTTGTTAATTAGGTTTATTCCCTTTTGTTTTTAATTCTGAATTTTGAGAAGTATGACATTCATTTATATAGACTTATTAATGTTGTGAGCTTAGATAGTTAGATTAGATTAGTTAGTAACTAGTAGATAATTAAGTTGGTAAATTAGATCTTATTACTTTTGATTTAATCAATATTTATATAGTGGTTTTAGCTGTGTAAACTAATTTTCTTGTTGTAGCATAATTATTAGTTATATAACTGTAGTGTGTTAAGTTTAATTGGTATCGGGAATTCTTAATGTATTAAATATGCTTTAATTTTTATTTAGTGTATTAAATGTGTTTTAAATTCAATTGGCATTGGAATAATTTAGGGTATTAAATATGGTTTTAAACTTAATTGGTATTGAAATCAATTTAGTGTATTGAAGGTGTTTTAATTTTAACTGGGGTTGGAATTATCTATCAATATTATATTAAATCTTTTAAATGGGTACCTAGCATTATGTGTCTAGATCAATTTATAATGGTGAGTTTTGTAATTTTAATAAATCAGAAATTTTTTCTAAGGTATTGATTAGCCATCTAGAGGGGCAAATTGCTCAGCTGATTAGATATATAGTTATATTAATCGAGATTGGACTTGAGCAGATTAGGTTTTAATCTAGGTGTATAGTTAATTATGCATTAGGGCAACCTTGACCTACCTATGCCCATAACCCCTAACTACCATCATAATTTTAAGCAAGGAATCAGAGTTAGATAAACCTAAGTTGAGCATTCAGATAACCCGTGGAACAAGTTGATGCCCGATTTTGCATCTGTTTGTGGCTTGAACCTTAATCAGTCTGCGGTTATACCTTAAAATTTGAAGGTTAACTTTACCTTGCTATTATCTTTCCAAATCTACCTCTTTTTATTGTGTGTTCTTAGCTACTTAAAAAAAAATGTGTGTGTGTTTTTCCCTAGTTTTGGGCATGACATTTTGGTATCAGAGCTAGTATTTCGACACAAGGAACCTAACCCATTACATTTCAACTCACTCTAAACTTAAATCATTGTGTAGGATGCCTGCGGTCACTAGAGCTAACCGATGAGGTAGAGGTCATAGAGCTCCCCTTTTGGGGGTAGGGCAGGAGGATCCACCTCCACCACCACCACCTCCACCATCACCTTTGAACCGTAACCATGATATTATGGATATTCTCCAAAATCTTATTGGGGTGATTCAGTAGAGACTACCACCCGTAGTTCAGCAACAGGTTCCCGAAGGGGAAGCACATGTTTCAGAGAATGAGAGAGTAGTTAGCAGAGAGAGGAGTAGGAGTCCTCCACCCAGGTCTATGGAGGGTCATGATGATTAGGAAGGGGAGTCAGTTCATCAGGTTTTCATCCCATGTGAGCATGAGTTATGTGTCGAGGAGAGACCCCCTAGAGATGTTGGAGATGAGATCCAAGAGTTATTGCGACTCCATCCACCCTTGTTTTTGGGATCCACTGATGGGACAATAATAGAGGCCTGGTTACAGAGTTTATAGCTATGTTTTGGATTTTTCCCTTATGGGAGTAATCTAAAGGCCTGACTAGTAGTCCATCTCCTATTGGAGAAGGCTTCCACTTGGTGGGAGCAGGAGGTATCCATTGGTGGAGTGAGTATTGACACACTCACTTGGGAGACTTTTGAGGCCCATTTTCATGAGAGATATCTTTCTGATAATTTCAGATAGAGACAGATAGAGGATTTCCATGATCTCCAGCAGAGAGGCCTCATGGTGAACCAGTATGAGAGTCAGTTTCTCAAGCTCCTTCCATATGTTGATTACATGAAGGATGAGAAACTGCATATTCACCATTTCATTAAGGGACTTAATATGTATCTTCAGAGCACAGTACACCTAGCATTCCCTACCACATTCAGAGGGGCAGTTGAGATGACACTTGTAGCCAAGGAGATCCATACTAGACAGGAGTCTCAGGATCGGTCCTAGCATAGAAACCCTTCTTCCTAACAATCAGGACATCAGAGGCCCTCTTGGAAAGGGAAGCAGAATCACTCAGCAGGATCCTTTAAGGGTCAATAGTCTCAGCAGCAGAGATCCTAGTAGGATTCCAGACAGAGGCATTCATAGGTTTATCAGGGCTCTAAGCCCAAGTAGTAGTAGTCATAGGGCCCTAGATAGGATCATAGGACATAGACCCCTCAAACATAGCCAGCTAGAACTTAACAGTCCTCTAGGGGTGGATACAATGGTTCTAGTAGGACCGGAGGGTCACAGTAGCCTAGGACATAGGGAGTGCAGATTCAGACTCATGGGCCATTTTACACTTGCGGTGGTATGGGTCACTTAGCAAGGGAGTGCCAATAGGGACAGTCAGCCAGTGGTCAGAGAGGGGCTACCTCAGAGCCTACAGTTAGAGATATGGGTAGATCCCATAGAGTTTTTGCAGCGGTTGATAACCACCAGGCCGAGCACCAGGCCACAATCATTGAGGCCGTAGGTATGATTTAGGATACTAGTGTTTCTATCTTGTTTGATTCAGGAGCCACAAACTCCTTTATATCTCCCTATGTAGTGGAGCATTGCGGGTTAGTGGCAGTTAGATAGGATGTCGGTTGGGAGGTTGAGTTAGCTTCGGGAGCTAGAGTCTCTGTCAGTTCCTTAATTCATAGTTGTTAGATTTAGACTGGAGACCTTACCACAATGAATGATCTCCACATTACCCCTCTAGGTTCTTATGATGTAGTCCTTGGCATGGATTGGCTATGTTCCCATAGCGCCAAGGTGGATTGTCGTTAGAAGAGGGTTGAATGTGTTGATGATCATGACATTTCTATGGTGATAATTGGGGTACAAAGGCCCATATCCCTTCACATTATTTCTTCTATGCAGCTTAGGAAATGCATGCAGAAGGGATGTTAGTTATTTGCCATCACCATTAGTGATAGAGAGGAGGATTTAGGAGAGCCTTCACTCAAGGATTATCCTATTCTTCAGGGGTTTGTAGATGTATTCCCTACCAAGCTACCTGGTATGCCCCCACCTAGGGCAGTTGACTTTCACATAGATCTTCTACTCAGAGCCAAGATAGTATCTAGAGCACCCTACAGGATGACCACACATGAGCTCGATGAGCTCAAGATTCAGTTAGAAGAGCTCTTGGAGAAAGGGCATATCTGGCCTAGTGTATCACCCTGAGGTGCACCTATGATTTTTGTGAAGAAGAAGGATGGGTCACTTTGATTGTGCATTGATTATCGGTAGCTGAATAAAGTTACAATTAAGAACCGATACCCACTCCCTAGGATTGATGATTTGTTTGATCAATTGCAGGGTTCTTCAGTGTTCTTGAAGATAGATCTGAAGTTGGGGTACAATCAGTTATAGATTTTGGAAAGTGATATCCACAAGACTACTTTTTGCATGAGGTATGGTCACTATGAGTTCATAGTAGTGCCATTTGGCCTCATGAATGCTCCAACTATGTTCATGAGCCTCATGAATGGAGTATTTTTTACTTTTTTGGATAAATTTGTGATAATATTCTTGATGATATTCTTATATATTCTTGCAATGAGGAGGAGCATGAGGAGCATCTGAGATAGGTTTTGCAGCATTTGAGAGAGAATCAGTTATATGGCAACTTGTTAAAGTGTGCTTTCTTTAGACTCGAGGTGCATTATCTTAGTCATGTTATATCTAGTGATGGGATCTTTGTAGACCCATCGAAGATTAGAGCTATTATGGATTGGCCAGCACCCACCAGTGTCACTGAGGTCAGGAGTTTTATGGGCTTGGCAGGATATTACAGACGCTTCATGGTAGGATTCTCTAGAGTGGCTCATCCCATCACCTCTCTTCATCAAAAGGGGAAGGGGTATGAATGGATAGAGAAGTGTGAGAGAGCTTTTGAGGAGCTCAAGAGAGCCCTCACTAGTGCACCAATTTTAGCAATGCCAGATCCTTTGATGGATTTTGTTGTATGTACTAATGCTTCATTGGATGGTTTAGGAGGAGTCCTTATGTAGGAGGGCCATCCTATAGCTTTTGAGTCTAGGAAGCTAAAGACTCATGAACTAAATTATCCTACTCATGACCTAGAACTCACAATAGTGGTTCATGCTTTAGTGAGATGGTGAAATTTCCTTCTAGGTCACCAATTTGAGCTTCATTCAGATGACTAGACCCTACAGTATATCTTTACTCAGCCCAATCTTAATGCTAGGCAGAGGAGATGGATGGAGTTTTTGTGTGAGTACAATTTTGATGTTCATTACATCAAGGGGAAAGAGAATGTAGTTGTAGATGCCTTGAGTAGGAGGCGACATGAGGTCTCATCTATCACTTCTAGTATAGATTTGAGGGACTGTATTTTGCATCATTTTCCAGGGGATGGATTATATGTGGCGGTTTGTCAGTCTATCCATTCTTAGAGACCCCTGGAGGGGAAATTTGTAGATTATTCCTTGGAGTCCAATGGACTTCTATGTCATAGGGGATGCATCTATGTACCTTCTACGGGTGAATTACGGGAATTTATTATACTTGAGGCTCACAGAGCACCTTATGCAGCTCATCCAGGAGTTAAGAAATTGCATGTTGATATGAGATAGTTGTACCATTGGCTGGGTATGATATTGTAGATTGCCAACATTGTTGCTAGATGTCTTGAGTGCCAGAGAGTGAAGGAAAATCATGGTCATCCAGGTGGCACTAATACATTTGGTACCAAATTGCAATGGCAGTGCCATTGCAGTTTTTCCATCACAACCTTTTCATCGTCGCAATTGCGACAGTCTACCATCGCAATTGCGACGATGACAAGGTTGTGACAGAAAAACTGCAACGGCACTGCCGTTGCAATTTGTTACCAAATGTATTAGTGTGGGCTCTTGCAGCCACATGAGATTGCTGAGTGGAAGTGGGATACTATGTCTATGGACTTCATTATTTGTCTCCCTATGTCTTCTCACCACCATGATGATATCTTGGTGACAGTCAACACATTGACCAAGGTTTCCCACTTCTCACTCGTGCATACTACATTCACAGCATGAGACGTAGCTCAGGTATTTTTGTAAGATATTGTCAAACTTTTTGGCATTCCCTGTAAGATCATCTCTAATAGAGAATCCTTGTTCACATCAGCCTTTTGGAGAGAGTTGCAGGCAGCATTGGGAACTAGGCTCAATTTTAGTACATCATATCACCCTCAGATAGATGGCCAAACCGAGAGGGTTAACCAAGTATTGGTGGACATGTTGCACATGTATGTGATGGACCATCAGGTCAAGTGGGAGGAATACCTACATCTGGTTGAGTTTTCCTATAATAATGGGCATCATTCTTCTATAGGAATGCCACCATATCATGCCTTGTATGGTAGACCCTGCAGGACACCACTGAGTTGGGACAGGATCAAGGATAGAGTATCTATTGGACCTCAATTAGTCAAGGTTATGGAGCAATGGTTGTCTTGATTAGGAAACACATTAGGGAGGCTTAGGATCAGCAGAAGAAGTATGCAGATGCGAAGAGGGTTGATCACGAGTATATGGTTGGAGATAGGGTCTTTTTGAGAGTACGCCCGCATAAGAGTCCAATCCATTTTGGAAAGGGCTCTAAGTTAGCACCTCACTTTGTTGGACCTTTCAAGATATTGGAGAGCATAGGACTAGTTTCCTACTATCTAGCCTTGCCACCTAGCCTGTCATGCATCCATGATGTGTTTCATGTATCTGTGCTTCATAAATATATTTATGATGAGTCTCACATTATAGATTGGGATGCCTTGCAAGTGGAGTTAGATGGGTAGCTAGCACTAGATCCCATTCGCATTATAGCATGATAGACCCTTACACTTTGAGGCTGAGAGCTAGACCAGGTTAGGGTCCAGTGGGATTGTTATGATGAGGTCATGCCTTCTTGGGAGGATGCAGCAGAGATGAGATCTCAGTACCCATATCTTTTTTATGAACTCTAGGAGGAAGTTCATGCCTAGTGGGGAAGGATGTGAGGCCTCACCCTGACCCATCATACCTTTATTGTTTGATCACACTTTGACACTTTATGTTTTGATACATTGATACACTTTTTGTTATCCCGACAGGGACTCGTGATATTATGATGTGATGATTATATTGTGTGGAATACATTTTGATATGGATTAGACCTAGAACAAGTGGTTGACTTTGATTATATATGTTTAGACCAGTTAATTAATGAGAAGACTGAATTATGATTTGAATTGACTATATTATGAATGTTATGTCATCGTGATTAAGGAATTCTTATGTTTTAAACATTTATGTATGAAAATTGCAATAATAGGCTTAATTCTTCTTATAGATCAATGTTGCAAATTATAATTTGAAAATATATATTACATGTAAATTTATCATCTTGGACAACTGATGCTCGAATTTTAGTGTGCAGGAATGGGAACCATGGAAATTTTTGGAGAATCAGGGCTAAACACATGTGAATTGAGTAAGCCAAGGTTTAATCCAATAAGGGGTTGAAACCTCATTGTAATGTGACCTTGGTTGTAAATGTAATATGAATGTGTGTTAATAGTTTTAATTTATGTTGTTATTTGGACATGTCAATTGTGAATGTGATGTATATTTTGTTTGGTGTCACTTGACACTTGTGTTGTCCATGTGGATAGTGACATGTCATTTAGGGCTTGGAAAAGAATCACTTAACCTTATATGATATTATATTATCACTTTCATATAGATGCCTTATAGGGATCCTATCATGTTAAAACTCGGATTTGAACCTTAGGGTTACTTTGGAGGGGTTAAAAAGTGATCTAGAGTGTATTTTTGACCAAAATTAGTTAACCCTAAGTGGGTACCTTGGGTTAGGGTTAGTTTTAACCTATGGGAGAAACCTAAGTCACCATTATGACTCTCCAAAATGCCCACTTTTCAAAGGTGGCGAAAATAGAGATTGTCTTATGCACCTAATTTATCCCACACTCCTTTCCAACCTCACAATTAAGAGGGGAGACAAAAAGGGCTAGTTGTCATACCTCATCATTGCTAGTTCTTGAGTGCACTTTTGGAGGTCTTTTTAGAGGGTTTTGGGAGACTTAGTGGGTGTTCACCCACTCTCTAATTTTAGTGACAATTAGGGTTTTGGAAGGAAAAAGGATAAGGATTTAGCTCTTCTCAAAATTTATTACCATAACACTTGTGAAGGTCGGTTCCTCATTTCCATGGAAGTTTTCTTATTTTATCCATTAGATTAGCATATTTTTCTTGCTCTCTCTTGCTTATGTAAAATGTTGTTTGTATCATTGTTTTGTATGGGATGGGATTTGGGTTTTGAATTCATGTTTATGGTTTTATTTTTTGCTTGAATGAGGGAGTTCTTGTTCATGGGAGTGAGGCATTACTCACCCTTTGGGAAGGGAAGAAGTGGCCTTGGGTGAAGGGGTTAGTTGGGCTCTTCATTTTGGTGAGAGTCTCTTCTCTTGGATAACAGGGATAAATTCATGGTGTATGGGCTCCATGAAGCCATTTGTATCCTTGCATCTTGAAGATGTTGATAAGAAAAGTATGTGTATGGAGGTTTGATAATGTAGCCTTAAAGAGGAAATGAAATACTCATGTTGAGAAACTTTGAATGCAATGGCATTCTCCTCCTTGGAAAATCCCACCTTTACCCTCTTTCAATGAGCTTGTAAAACTCATTTGTGTAGCCTTGGGAAGGAGTTAATTATTGTTCATGAATATGTGTATTGTTGTGAGCATTTTTGTTGAAGCATACCCTTTTAGCCTTGGTTCTCCAAGCTCGAGGGTGGTCTCATAAAGACCTTGGTTAGGAGGTTAGAATCCCATGGTTCTCCCCCTTTCATTGCAGGTATTGATGTCAAGACTCATGTGGATGAAGCTTTGAAGGAGTTCACTCTTTGGTGTGATTGTGTGGAAACACCTTATGTTGTTGTATTGTTGAAATTGTAATATATTGAAAAACATCTTCAAGTAACATGTGAAATGATTTCTTCATTATGAGTTGGAATATTGTAGGTTAGTCATGTATACATGAAGTTTTCTCCATCATGAAGGATATGTATTTGTATTAGAAGAGGTCACCATAATAAAACAAAGACTCACTACCTTCATGCTTAGAGTATTCTATTTCTTGTAATGGAAATGTTATTTTCCTTTGTGAAATGATATCCAAGGTTGATAGAATAGACAATTAAATAATTTTATTAGATTATATACCTTGGTTGATGAATGAATTTAGTAGTCTCTCTAATGTTGCTTGTAAATTTTCATATTCATTATAATCAATCTCTATTTGAACACAATCTCATTCTTATTCCTCTAAATTGAAGCATGAAACAATGAACAAATGAACATGTTAGATTACTATGTTATAATTCTCATGCAACTATCATTCAGCCCATAATTCCCCTTGTATAATACACTAATTGGATAAATCTATGCATTCATGTGCATTTCAAAAGAGAATGAACCTAGCAAATCTAAAATGTAAGAGCTTATAACCAAGCCCATCACATTTTCCAGAAATAGAGCATAAAAATCTCTCTGGAATTTGTATGGGAAAGGAAATATTCTCTTACCATAGAGAATATTCCTTTCCCAAATGGGTTTCCCTCTAATTAAATTTGAAATTATGTCTTAGTAAATTAAACATGCAAATTAAATCCTAATTATTTAGCTAAACTCACCTTTATTCTAACCTCTCCCGTGGGTCCCACTTTGTTTTCTCACTTTTTTTGGGCATAAACATTATATTGTGCTAAGTTCAATACAAAAATAAATATAAATCACTTTATCTTTTTGGGATAAACTAATTGGGAGTGGCACCACATTTCCCTTGCTGTCCACTCCCTTATGCAGTCTGACATGTCCTTATTTTACTGCCCAAGTCAACTTCCTTTCCTCTTTTTATGTGAAAATTGCTTGGGGGAAAGGAAGGCTATGTTGGTGGTCCCCACAAACCTTACATCTCCCCTTTCCTTGCTGAGACTCCACGCCACCTTTTGGTTTCTCTCCCCATACGAAATTTGTTATGAAAGAAGGTTTAGTGGGTGGTATGGTGGGGCCCCAAGACAACTCAATTCACCCCCACCTCACCTCATGTGAATGTTTCTCCCTTTCTTGGGCTTCCCTGCTTGGAAAAAATGCCCCCACACTTGTTGTTCTATCTCCGTGTGAAATCCCATGCTCAAGGGTGATGAGACAAGTGGTGGGTCCCCTTCAAATCAGTCCTCTTCCACATGCATCCTCATAGGAATTCGATCCCGTCCCTTGCAATTCCATTTTGACTTTGTGATGGGGGATAATATAGTAATAAATTAATAAGATAGTGGTTAGTAGGAAATTAGATTGGATAATGGGCTAGTTAGTTGATAGTTAGATAGTTGTTAATTAGGTTTATTCCCTTTTGTTTTTAATTCTGAATTTTGAGAAGTATGACATTCATTTATATAGACTTATTAATGTTGTGAGCTTAGATAGTTAGATTAGATTAGTTAGTAACCAGTAGATAACTAAGTTGGTAAATTAGATCTTATTCCCTTTGATTTAATCAATATTTATATAGTGGTTTTAGCTGTGTAAACTAATTTTCTTGTTGTAGCATAATTATTAGGTATATAACTGTAGTGTATTAAGTTTAATTGGTATCGGGAATTCTTAATGTATTAAATATGATTTAATTTTTATTTTGTGTATTAAACATGTTTTAAATTCAATTGGCATTGAAATCATTTAGGGTATTAAATGTGGTTTTAAACTTAATTGATATTGAAATCAATTTAGTGTATTGAACGTGTTTTAATTTTAACTGGGGTTGGAATTATCTATCAATATTATATTAAATCTTTTAAATGGGTACCTAGAATTATGTGTCTAGATCAATTTATAATGGTGATTTTTATAATTTTAAGAAATCAGAAATTTTGTCTAAGGTATTGATTAGCCATCTAGAGGGGCGAATTGCTCAGTTGATTAAATATATAGTTATATTAATCGAGACTGGACTTGAGAAGATTAGGTTTTAATCTAGGTGTATAGTTAAGTATGCATTAGGTAAACCTTGACCTATGTATGCCCATAACCCCTAACTACCATCATAATTTTAAGCAAGAAATCAGTGTTAGATAAACCTAAGTTGAGCATTCAGATAACCCGTGGAACAAGTTGATGCCCGATTTTGCATCTGTTTGTGGCTTGACCCTTATTCAGTCTGCACTTATACCTTAAAATTTGAAGGTTAACTTTACCTTGCTATTATCTTTCCAACTCTACCTCTGTTAGTTGTGCGTTCTTAGGTGCTTAAAAAAAATGTGTGTGTGTGTGTTTTTCCCTAGTTTTGGGCATGACATAATCTGACTTCATATGCTATATCTAGTCTATAGTGTAGAACATATTTTAGCTTACCAATCACGTACCTATAAATTCTCTTATCCACTTTGACAGTTTGCAACCAGTTACCATAGGGGTACCAACCAGTTTTGAGTGCCACAGTCTGAAATTCTTTAGTATTTCTCTTACATACTTGGACTAACTTATGTAGATACCATATTTCATCTTTTGAACTTTCAATCCAATGAACAATTTGATCTCACCCATCATAGACATCTTTACTTCTTTCCCCATCTCATCTACAAATGATCTACTCAATTCTTCATTTCCATAAAAAATTGATATCATCTACAATTAGCAATCTATCATCTTTCTCAATCTTCAAATACACATTGTTGTTGTCAAAACCAATTTGAATCAGATATGAGTGCAACCTCTCATACCATGCTCTAGGTACTTTTTTCAATCCATACAAATATTTCTATAATCTACACACCAATTTTTTCACCTTCAAAATTAGAAAATCCTTTAGGTTTTTCAATGTATACCTCTTCTTCCAAAATACCATTAAGAAAATCTGAATTAACAACCATTTGATATACCTTGAATCCTTTGTAAGAAGCATAAGAAATCCCTATTCTTACACCTTCATGTCTAGCCATAGGTGCAAATGTTTCACCATAGTCTTGGCCTTCCTCTTGTGCATATCCTTTCCACACCGATCTTTCCTTGTTCCTTACCACTTCACCAGTCTCATCCATCTTGTTTCAAAAAATACACTTCGTATCAATCACATTCTTTTCCACCAGTCTAGGGACTAATGTCTAGGTTTTGTTCCTCTCAATCTAGTCCAATTATTCTTCCATATCCTTCTCCCAATCATCATCTTTCAATGCTTATTTCACTATTTTGGGCTCAAATTTAGATTTAAAAACATGTACCTTCTCTTTCCTTTCTTCTAGTTAACACACCTGCATTTTCGTCACCAATAATTTGATCAGGTGAGTGATTCAACTTTACATACTTAGGCAATACTAGTTTGTTTCTAGGATTTCCTTTATCTTTTGTATCTATTTAAATTCATTGACCTATCTCTCCATCGGTTCCTCTGTAGTGTCTTGATCAACCAATTACACATAAACAAACCCATGATTATCTTGAGTTTCTTCATGCTAGATTCATCATTTTTCTCAGAAAATTCTTTTATTCTTACACCAACACTTTCTACTATCCTGTTTGTTCTCTTGTTCAAGCACTTGTAGACTTTTATCTTAGAGAAATATCCCAAGAATATCTCTTCATCACTTCTTAGATCAAAATTTCTATAATTTTCATTTCTTTTAATGTAACATCTACTTCAAAATATTTTGAAATAATTAACATACAGTGTTCTACCATACCACAACTTGTTGGTTGTATTCTAGGTTTTGGTTCTTTTCCCTCAGTTTTGTGGTTTTTCCTCTCCAAATTTTCATGTTTTCAAGCCTAAAACCTATGAAAATATTCAAAGACTTGAAACCCTAGTTTGTTCATTGTTCAAATTTGAAGAAAAACCCTAAGGTGTTGTTCGCTTATGTTTCTCAGTTACTTTTTGCCTCACTTAAGTCATGAGCTCTATTCTAATTGCTTAGTCACACAACTTAAAATGGCATATTCCTTTTTATCCCTGACTCTGTGATTAGCTTTTGTCACGTTGTCTCATGTAGTATACGAATATTCCCTGTTCTTTCCTAGACTTCACGATTTTCTTTATGTCGTGTAATCGCTAAATCCTTTAAACAGAGTATTAATATGTCAGTGGACCCACAGGTGAGTCAGGTGGTCGCAAGATGTTTTCCATAGTTAAGAATTTATTAAGAGACACCGTGATTACCTTTTGTCGCATAATTGCTAAATGAGTCTAATATTAAGTATAATGCAAGGCCTTTAGTTGCGCAGTCTCCAGAAAGGAGGCCAGTTAAGTTGAAACTTCCGAGACTTGGTGACTAACCTTTTATGGTTTGGGATAAAGCACAGTCAGGCTATCGCTAGATAACTCAGCTTTCAAATTAGAATAAGACATGTGTCAGGAGGCAAATGGATTTCAAAATGATCGCTTAAAAGTATAAGTTTATTCAGCGACTACGAGACTAATTAGGGGTAACTGTTAGTCACAGGGTCTCAGGATATTTTAAAGGTATGATAAGTTACTTGGTGATTAAGTGATAGTCATTAGATAAAATCATGAAAAGATCCTACGGTAGTCACCAAGTCTGAGAATAAAAAAGCCTAAAGAGAAAAGTCCTCGCGACTCAGCGGTCAAGGCACTAGTACAAAAACAACAATATATGACCAAATAAACTACCAAAAATTGTAGATAAATGACCAAATTTGGTCACGTGACCACTGGTAGTTTATTGCCGGTCATTTATCTCATGACCAAATTTATGACTAAACTATTTTAGTCATTTATTTGGTCATTGATTTGGTCATATATTTAGTCATTTATTTGGTCGTTTATTTAGTCATTTGGTAGTTTATTTGGTCATTAATTTAGTCATTAATTCGGTCATTGATTTGGTCATTAATTTAGTCATTGATTTGGTCATTAATTTAGTCATTTATTTAATTATTTAGTC
>MU226222.1:0-16291 GCA_018584345.1 Thuja plicata
GAACCTAATGTCCAAATTTTCAAATGCAAATGTCAGATAAGTGGTTTATGCTTTTTGAGGTTATATAGTTTTTTATTTTCAATTAGTTTTTCAGATTACTCTGTGAACTAGGGTATCCTACTGTGTTATTTCTTTGATTCATTTGTTTATGGTTAATTTGTACAATTTGAATAGCAATTGCAAGGTCTGTGAACCTGTCATTGTTCCTTTCGGGCTCTTAATTAGGGTTAAAATTGATAGGACTAATTGTATAAATTATTTTGAATTTGTGATTCAACGGAAGCCTGTAGGATGATGGTCTTGCTTTACAGGAGTGAGTTACCTTAAAACCGTCTCTGACTATATGTATGATTGAATGTAATCGAATCTATTCCCAATTTGGCATCAGGCACTGATCTCTTTTCATTTTTTTCTTTCTGTAGTTTACATTTTTTATTTGATATCTCTCTTTACAAAGCATTCAATTAGGTTTTAGTAATAATTTTAAGCTTTAGTTTAGATATTGCACTGTTTAACAATTAGGATTTTAGGTTTATTTTCCTCCAAAGGATTGTTGACCCCTTTGGAAGGATTTGCTTCTGTTGTGCACGTATTTGTGTAGTTAGAAAGCATATTTGATTCAGGCCTACCAGCGTTGGCTCGATCGAGTCAGAATTGTAGAGGCACTTGTTTGTGCCTATCAGTTGGCCTCAAAATGGTCCAGCATTTTTGAGCACCAACACTCGGCACTTAACATCTTTGTCGCTTGGCACTAAGTATCTTACTCGGCTTGGCATGATACAACTCAGCAACCTGAATACTACTCGGAAATGTTGCTCGGCCTTGCATAGTCTTCGCTCGGCCACAGTGATAGCCAACTAAAACTGCCTAAGTTAATGACTAAGTGTTGGTCACTAATCATCAACAAAACTCAGAGATTAACATAGCCACCCCACGAGGCTTCCTAAAATAAGGAAAAATTACCCAACCAAATATCCCAAGTCAAGTTGTTACTAATAATTTTCATACATTCAAGGATAAATTTCCATGCCCTTGATCCTTTAGGAGGGCTCCTAGTTCCAAAAATACTTATGGGATTACCCTCTTGAAGATATATGTTAATGAGTATCTTAGCACATTTTCTTTTTAGTCCCTTGATATATTTTCCATACCAACTTAGCTCCTAGTGCCAGATTCTACCATCTTGATCTTTTGATACCTAACCCACCATTTTTAATGGTTGGCATAATTTTTCCCAACTAATAAGTGCCATCTTTTTGTGCTCTGACACTCTGTGCTAGAAAAAATTCTTTAGTTTCTTATCAACTTTATCCTTTCACCTTTTTAAGGGGTAAACACGACATTTGGCACAACTTAGAGTACAAATTTAATCATTGTAGCCCATCCTAGATTTGTTATCCACCTACCTTTCTTATTCTCCATTTTTGGTCCATCTTCCTAATTAGACTATCCCATAAATTTTTAGTCCTTCCCCCTTTATCATGAGGCACACCTAAGTATTTACAAGGGAAGATCCCTTTTCTGAAACCCAAAATATGACATATTTCATCTTCTATTTTTGTGTCTATGTCATGGAAAAATATTTTTGATTTTTCTGCATTGACACTTTGACCATAAGTCCTCATGTATAGATTTACAATTTCCTTATAATGTCTGGCTTCTCATGTAGTACTCTTAATGAAAAGCAGGGTGTCATCTATGAATTTTTGATGATTTATGTTGGGAACTCCATTGGTAACCCCTATTTATATATATTTTCTTTTATATTAATTTGGTTATTTAAATTTATTTATAGTTTTATGCTTGTTTAGCCGATAGGCTATTAGTTTGGAGTTTTGTTTTCAGAATGTTTTCTCACACTACCAAAAAGTTGTGCAATTTTGACAACCAGGATCATACAATTTTCTAGCCCCAGGTAAGATTATCTTGATTGTGTGTTGTTTTGTGCTAAGAAGTTGTCTACCACCAAGAATTTGGTGCAAGCTTGCTCTCAAAATGTAATCTATCACTCCTAGAATGTTGTCCACTACCAAAATTTTGTCTCATGATGTAAAAAACTTTTCATATCCTAGGTCTAATATCAAAATGTTGTCTCACATTGTCTGAAAGTTTTCCAATTTCGTGTGATGTCTTGCATTGAGAAGATCTTTTACCATGAATCAACTAAGAAAGATCATGTATCATCGTGTTAAATTGGATGGAAACAATTTATGCAGGTGAGACCATTTTGTGTTAGCTAAACATAGTCTAAAGAATAGTGTTAGGTAAGTTATGAGTTCCATTGCACTTGTGATGTCAATTTTAATAGACTCTCTTGTTTTTCATTGAGATGACCCACTACTTATAGTCTTCCTTAATGTAATGTATTCCTATATTTTCAAACCCTAGCCTTTACAATGTAATCTATTATAGAGAATAGTCTAGACGGGGTCTCAGACATAGATTTACATGATATGGCTATTCATGGAATTGACATGATAATGAAAGAAGAATATAACTCCCTCATTGCCCAAGAATTGGATGGAAAGAGTTTATGCAGGTGAGACCATTTTGTGTCGTCTATACTTAGTTTGAAGAATAGTGTCAGGTAATCTACGAGTTTAGTTGTGGTTGTGATGTCAGTTTTAATAGACTCTCTCCATTTCATTGAGATGGCCCCATAATTTTAATCATCTTCAATATAACATATTCATGTGTTCTTAGTATCCTTTATGCCGATAGGTTGGATAAGTTTTTAACTTTCGTACAAGTTGAGTTGTTTAGTTGACAAGTTCCTAAATTGTGCGATCATGTGACTACTTTTCAATGTGCTTTGTTGTTTGTCAAAATGTTGACGACTACCTAACTTAAAGGGATTTCCTAGTTTCTAAGCCACACTCATTTTGAGCTGCTAACGAGTGGCTTGCATTAATGATTGGCAAGGTGGAAAAAGACATGAAAATATGTTGGCACCATTTTTTAAAATCAAGGAGCGTACTCTGGTTAGGGAAATTAAATGAGTTTCTGGTATCATTTTGTGAGGCTCATTTCAGTTTGAGGAGTTAGAAAAGTGAAGTTTTTAGTTTTGCGGTAAGTGGAAAATTTGCAGGAATACACACAAATAGGTTCTAGGGAAAGGGTTTAATCCTTTTTATTTTCATTTTTGAATTAGAAGTAAAGTTTTTTCAAGACTTAGCTTGTGTAGTAATATGGAAAGTATCTCATGAGTCTGTTTTGTGAAATTATAGAGTATAGTCATTATTTGACAACCACAATTACAAAATCCTTGATAAATTATCTTTTATACCACCAATTTTGAACTCTATCCTTCATAATGTTACTTGGTATAGTGAATAGCTAGATGGGGTCCCAGACATAGAGATACATGAAATGGCTACTCATGACATTGTCAAGAGAATGAGAGAATAATATAACTCTCTCATTGCCCAAAAATTTGTAGACAATGGTATTCTTAAAGTAGGTGATTTCCCAGATGTGATTCCTTGTCCTAAATTGATTGTTTCTTGTGTTAATTATTATGACTCTTAGTCCCATGAAATTCAAACCTCAAGTGGTTCATTTTTTGTTAAAATTGGTCCTATAGTTATCTCCAAAGTGTTGAAGCTTCCTAAATGTGAGTAATTTGTGAATATATCTATCAAGTTTGGTTGGGACTATAATTTAAACATAAAATTTTGGTTTTTGATTCAAATTGCAAGTGCCTAACTGGTCATTATGAGGAAAGGAAAGTCTAGGCTTCCTTAAATTCTAAAAAGAGACCATTTTGTTGATGAATTTTCTAATGCAACCCCCCTATTACATGATGTTGTGGGGAGTAAGGAATCAGAGTATTTTTCTTTCTGGATGTGTAAGTTCATGATAGTAATGTGTTTCGATGATCAATGCATTGATTGGGCCTAGTTTACAAACCCTAGAATCCCCAATGAGAGACAAACTTGTGTATGAGTATTTTTTGTAGTTACAGAAGAAATCAAGGATGAAAATTTATCTATGTTAATGATGCATTTCAATGGGTAGTTATTAAAAAAATTGAAGAGTCACTAGAAAAGAGGTTTTCACCTAAAGCTACAACCTTGATAAGTCATTATGGTAGCTATTTTATTCAGTTTGATAGTTTCTCCTATTTGAGAATTGTGAGATTTTAAAATCTCCCATGAAGATTTCCCAAATATGTCTCTAATTATTTTTTGTTCCTAGATGTATGCCAACATATGGCAAAAATGAATGTTAATTATGTAGAAAAAATGAATAAAAAGGGGTACTCTTTCCCTATTTGTCAAACATATTTAACTTGTAAAAGCAATGAGGTTGCCAAAATGGTAGAAAAAATTAAATTGAAGTTCAATTTTTAGTTTCTATCATGAGGGGCTTATTATGATAGTAAAGGTTACGATCATTTTCATTTTCATGGAGGGAAGTCATATCTCCATCAGACCCAACTAAATTATTACTATCAAGATTATGTAGATGTTAGGGAGGTGCATAAGAGAGATTACATTAGGTCAATGTTGGACCAAGCCAAAGCTCTTAGAGTGGGCCTTGTTATTTTTGAAAATGTTATTGGCGATTGTTTGAATACAATTGATGAGATTTATCACAACATTGCCCTCAAACCTATTTCACACCTCTATTGTTTGGATTAGGATATTTTTGATATAGAATATAGAAACTTTTATGTGGCCGAGAGAAAAAGGAGATGGCTTGAGAGGAGGACAAAAGAGTCAAGTAGTTCCTCTACGTCAGAGGGGTTTCCAAGCATAGAACAAAATGTATCTTGAAATTCTCTTACTATTTTGTCTTTTGTTCCACAAGAAAGTAATTCTCAGTCTGAGGGAGATGGAGAGGAGCCAAGTAATAGTATGAAGGTGAAATCTATGTTTGAGGAAGGTGCACCTACGTCCTCCATATGAAAAGAGGGCAAGAAAAATTATGTTCTTGTTTCTCATGCCCCTTAGGATTTTTCACCTATTATGGGTTGTGTTCAAGAAAATGGTTGTTTAATTTTTAAGAAAATTGGAGATAATATTTCAAATTTTTTTGATAGCTTATATTTTTCCATCCTTGGTGATTATGTTCCTACCATTTTGACGCATGGACCAAATACCAATGCAATAGAAAACATTTCTAGTTCATCCATTATTACTTCCCCTCCATGGCCTAATAAAATTTGTAGAGAATAAAAATAGATACACCTCAATAGTGGATACATTATCTAAGTTATTACATGATCTGCCTAAACTGAAGAAGGCTAGGAGAAAGTCTAAAATGTTTGTTGACCCAAGCTTTGACCAAAAATTATTCAAAATTTTCTAGTGGGGTATCTATCATGTAAAGTAAATATGGGTAAACCCACCATTTAGGGGGATATCTATCATGAAAATTTTGATGTGGGTGTATTGTCAAAAAAGACTGTGGCTAGAGGTGCAAAAGAATTTAGTGCTACAAAGACAACTAAGCTTTTTAACCTCATGTATTTGGTCCATATTAGACATGACTAATTAGTATGCCAAGAAAAATATAAACATACCTATCAAGGGATTAAAACCTAATAAATTGAAACAAATCAAAAGGCTCCATGTTGAGTTTGACTCAAAAGCTACACAGTTGAATCCTGATAGCAATATCACAATTTTACTTGTTGTGGAAAATATCTACTACTTATTAATTGGGGAGATTAATGGGCTTTATAATTATTGGTTCATAAGGAACAACACTTGCTTAAGGTTTTAGAAATTTTTTTGAAACCAAAGTGGTCTTAACCTTAGAGGAGAATTTGTGGTTAAGCACGCTTGAGCTGGAGTAGTATCAGGATAGGTGACCTCATGGGAAGTCTCGATGCTTAAAATCTATGAGCATCACCTAAATGAAATAAGTTCTAAGTGTTCCATTCATTATAATGAGGGATGAGTTATTTTGAACATCTACTCATGAAACATTTGTTAATGAGTTTGACTCAAAAACTACACAGTTGAATCCTGATAGTAATATCTCAATTTGACTTGCTGTGGAAAATATCTCCTACTTATCAAATCAAAAAGAGCAATTTGTCGCTTTGGAATTGGATAATTATGTTGGTAAAATTATAATTGATGTAATTTTGTGTATTGAATATTTTATAAGAGCATACACTCTAATGTCAAAGAAAAGGAAAATTTGGAATAATGATTTAAAAACTATAAAAATGAGAGAAATAATTTATCAATGATTTTCGATGAGTTACAAGAAGTTTCAAAGTTACCTATGGTCATTTTGATTAATGAGGGAATAATAAAAATAAGGAAGAGAACAAATCTAGCACATGGGTGTATATTCTAGAATAGAAGATCTCCATAATAGATGAGCCAAGAAGTAAAATAAGAACATCCTTGGAACAAGGTTGAAAAGACACCCAAGATCTAAATAATCACTTGTCTATTATGCAAGTATAGTTATTTGAAGAATATGGATATACACTAGATAAGAGTAGTGATGTTTCTCACAATTTCAAGACAAGAATAGAGAGGGAATTGTCTGTTGATAAAGTGAATGAAGAGACAATGGAGAGATTGAAGAACCTGTAAACTCACCTCCTGATCTTTAGAAATGAAATCAATGACATACACTTGCAAATCATAAAGGCTGATTGGGAGTTAAACAAACATAAGTTGAGGGTTAACATGACTACAATTTCCAATAGAAAATCAATATCGCTGATGGTCTCCAAATATAGGAAATACAAGGAAAGGATGTTGGTAAGAGAAGGAGTTAGGAAGGATGTTGTGTGGTAAGCACCACATGGAGGAGGCAATGCTGGAGATAGAGGGGTCCTTGTGATCAATTAGATCTTGTTTTATTGTTATTTAAAAAAAATATTTCATGGTTGGGAATTTAAAAATATTGGCTCTAGAGAGTCATTTATTAGTTTTATAATTATGTTGTGGGTTTTAAGTTACTTTAGAAATGATCATCTTCAACAAGTCATTACTTTTAAATATTGTTACTATACTTAAATATCTATATATGTTATATCAAGGACAATGAATGGATATGTTTGTTGTTTTTTTGAATAGTTGACTATTTTAAATACATTAATGAGAAATATGCTAACAAATAATATGTAAATATTGTCACGAATGTTTTGGCTTTGAACTAATGGAATAATGATATTTTGAGTCGTAATGAATCTTGTTTGGATGAAATACAATATTTTATTTTTGTTTGTTTAGATTGGTGTAAATTTTTTTAGTTTGGAGGAATCCAACATTGATAATTTGAATGTTGTGAATCATTGTGTTGAAATAGAATGCTATTTGGATAACCTTTTCCTCTTATCTATTTTTTTTTTTAAGCATGCAACATGCACATGAATTGTTGTAAACTTTTTGGGTTTGATGAAATCAAACAATGATACTTAGTATGTTATGAATCTTTTCGTGTTTAAATACAATGTTTCTATTCTATTTGGTTACAATGTTTGTATTTTGTTTGGTTACAATTTATTTCTTATTCTTCCAATGTTGAACACACTTTAAGGTCTGAAACTGTTAATAAACATGATGTAAAAAAAAAATGAAGAAAGCTTGGAATTGTTAGTTACCTTTGGTATTTTCCAATTTGAAAGTTTGAGATTGACCCTTTATGATGTTCAATAAATCCTTGATCACCCAAATACCGGTATAGTATGTGCTTTTTTTTTTATGGCTCGTGTGTAGTAATTAAATCCTTGTAATTGGTCAGTCAGAGGATATTACAATTCATGCACCTGTCACTTGGTATGATACATGATTTCAATGAATCTTTGACCAAATGACCTTAGGGAGTTTCTCATTCCTCAAGCTGATCGTTTACACCAACTAGAAGGTGAGGCTTATGTGTGAGGGTTTAGTTGCGTATTTTTTGAGTTTTCAAACATGGTTGCATTTTTTCCTTCCTGATTTGTGATTTGTGTTAGTTCTAGATTGACACATCACATTTGTGTCCATTGACTAGTGTGTGGGCTCTTTAAGAGATTTTAAACCAAGTTGTGAAACTTTTTGGTTGAAGAAACCCAATAGATCTTGATGGGAGTTCTGAATAGTCTAAATTTTTTTACACTTGGAAAAGCACTTATATAACGTGTCTTTAACTTTTGAAATTCATTAGTTCTATTTTGAAAGTATTATAAATATATTTAAGTATATAATAAATTTTATAATTAAAGAACTTGTGAGCTAAACAACTTAAGGGGTACCTTGGTATTTAACTCACCTTGTTCTTGTTATTGTGTAGGTCATCAGTTTTGGAATCTAAGTATCATGTTTTAAAGTTCTAAAAAAAATCAATTCCCCCATTTCTTTGCAACTTGAAGTGTTGTTAAACCTCGTGTATGATACCAAGATCTATGGGATCATACGTTTAGGAAATTTATGAACTCTTGTACTTAGTTTTTTGGTTGATTGTTAACCAAAGCACATGCATTTTGTGATTGGTTGGATTGAGTTAGATAAGTGTGTCCATCTAACCATAGAATGTTATAAATCTTGTAACTTTACTTTTATTATGGTTTTAAAGTTACAAGAAGCACCGACTCCCTATTTCTATTAGAATACCATTTTTGGAAGGCCCTGATTTTGTAGGAAGTTTTAAGTACATTAATAATGCCTCATTAAGTGGTGGAAAGTTCATAAAATTTTCATTCACCTGGCTATTCTAAATGAGTTGTTCATTCTTCCTTTTTTGAATAGTTTTCTATTTGGGTTATCCTTTTTTGTTATTGTGTAGCTTGTCAGTTTTGGAATCTAAATGTTGTGCTTTAAAGTTGTAAAAAACATCGATTACCCCATTTCTCCTCAACTTGAAGTATTGTCAAGCCTCATGTATGATGTCAAGATTTACAGGATCATAAATTCAAGATATTTAAAAAATCTTGTACTTAGTCATTTGTGGTGTTTTGTATGTTCTCTAAATTTCCCATTGGTCAATTATTGACCAAAGTACATGCATTTTTTGATCAGTTGGATTAAGTTAGACTACGCGTCGTTAGCTAACTAAGGAATGTTAGAACCCTTGTAACTTTAATTTTATTACAAATTCAAAAGTTACAAGAATCACTGTCTCCTTATCTCTATTAGAATACCCACTTTCAAAAGTCCCCAATTTTCCAAGAAGTTGTAAGTACATTTATTAATGCCTCATTAAGTGGAAAATGCATGGAAATGTATTAACATGGTTTCCAAAAGAGAAATATGACACTTTTACCATGAAGTTTAAAAAAATTTAATGTCACCTCCTTCAACCAGTTTGTATTCCTCTTAAAATCATTTTCATTCCAAAGAATTGTCGAGGCAAAATTTCATTTTTGGGCAGTGAAGGAGGAGTTCAGAGAGACATCTACAAAAGTAAGTTAGAATAAAGTTTATCTCCTTTTATTTTTCTCTCTTAATTTATAAGTGAATTTGAATGATGGTTAGTTCAAATCTCCTAAGGTTCCCCTCCACGAGCCTTCGTAGTTACTTTTTTCCATATTCTTGGCATACCTACTTGATATTGACTAGAATTATTGAAATTTACTTGGTAAATTTAGAACCCTATTTCAGGTTCCTCAAAATTTTGCCTACTATGCAAGATGGTATTAATGACATAAAAAATACCAAGCTTGGTGATGTGAGTATTAATGATATTCTTAAATGATGCAAGTAGAATTCATTTCATGCATAAGTAAAACAATTGTTGAAAATGGGCTTGTTAATGTTATAGGGTTTTTGGTTGTTATTCCTTGTTGTGACCTAATGTCATCTTATGGGAACTATTATGAATGTGAATATCATGAATGTGAATATCATGAAATCCAATCCTTCAATGACTCTATCATTGAAAACATTAACCCCAAAAATATTTAGTAAACACTAAGGTTACCTAAAAAGGGAGAAACTTGTGAATATAGCAATAGAGACTGGTTGGAAATATTTATATGATAAGAAGGATTTGTATTCAAGTTGTATTGCCAAGGGATGGTTGAAAATATAAAAGAACGGTAAATATAAACTCCCTTTAATACTCAAAATAAGATATTTCAAAGAAGAAATTACATACATTGTTACCCTATTACATAAGAAATTGGCAGTGAAGATTCTAAATAATTTCATTTTTGGATGTGTCAATTTATTGCAATTATCTGCGATAAAAATTAATAAACTAGTTGGGCTAAACTTATAAGTGAATGTTTACATGAGAAACTAGATGCTTGTCTATGAATGAGTTCATATCAAATGTTCTCTTTACTGATTTATATTCTTGTTGCTAGACAAAGTACATGGCTTGGGGTACAAATCCTCAATTCAATGCCTGTTGATACAGATGTTTATGACTACTTCCCCAAATTGCAGAAAACAAATGGAATGGAAAATTACCGCTGTGTTAATGATGTTTTCCTCTGGGTTATGGTAAAGATGATAGAGAGTTGTCCTAAATAGAGGATTTCTCTAGATGGGGCCCCCATGATGACATAGTATGGCAAATTTTTTATCCAATTAGATAGGTTCTATTATATGAGAATTAGGGGTTAATTTTGTTATATGAGAATTAGGGGTTATATAAATTCCCCATTGAAGTTACCCAAATATGGCTCAAATTATTTTGTGTTCCTATAAATTTTTTGTCGTATAGAAAAGGTTAATGTCATGTATATTGAGATGAAAAATAAAGGATACTCATTTCCCATTTCTCTTGCACAATTTTCATGTACGAGTAATGTTGCTGCTAGAGATACTGAAAAGAATGTGATAAAGTTAGGGATTTAAACCTCATGTTTCTTTCAAACTTAGTACCTTCTATATGATAGAAAAAACAAAGAGATGGGTGGAAAAGAAAACAAAAGAGCATGTTTCCTCTTGTTCATATTAAGGTGATCCAACTAATAAACAAGGGACCTCTCAAGGCCTCAACATCTCAAAAGACCCAGTCAATTTAGAATCTATTGTTCAAGAAACCATTTCATAGTTTGGAGGGGATGAAGACCAACTTGATGATTGTGAAAGTTGAAGGCTAATTGTGAATAAGATGCATAGTCACCATCATGAAGAGATATTGATCAAGGAGCTAGTGTTCTTTCTTCTCTACTCACTAAAAAGTTATTAACTCCTAATGGAGCCACTTTTGATAGTGACACACTTATTTTCAATCATCTTGATGGAGATAATCTCCCAAATACTTTTTTGATAGTTTTGATCTCTCTTTGCTTGGTGATGGGATACCTAACTACTCTATTAGTATTCAACCTAATATTACTATTTCTAATGTCATGAGATCCTCTAAAATTACTTCTCCTTCTTGGCTCAAAAAGGTCATTAAAAAGAAGAGGAGATATACCCCTATGGATAATGTTAAGGTAGACATAGTGGACAAGTTTCTAGAAGACATTGCCAGGCCCAAGAAAGCTAGAAGAATGTCTATGATGATTATTGTTCCAACATCAAACCATAGACTCCTTGAAATAGAAGATCCTAGGGGAAGAAAAATGAGCTTGAAATCATCAACCAAGACTTCAATGTGAGAAGAATAGACATGGATCCTACAAGTTTAGAAAGATATATATATATCACTTCAAACTCTCCATGAGTATTCTATCTAAAAGAGTAAAATTAGAGGAACAAAAAAGATTAAATCTTTCGAGATAATTAAATTCTTTCATTTCCCTTATTCAACCTGTTTTGGTAGATGATCAGTTTTTCAAAACCCAAATATTGCCACAAAACACTTAGTTTGATAAATTAAAATAGATTAAAAGGTGCCAAGATGTTACTAAAATAATTGATAAATGGATAGAAAAACTAACTATTGATGTGCTACTATTCATTGAAGAGTCTATGCGAATATACACCCAAGTGTAAAAAGGTGAAAACTCTAACTATTGATGCAAAAAATGTTAGGAGGGACAAAAATAGTTTGTTAAATTTTTTTGTAGAGTTATAGGAGTTGTCCAAAAATTTATTTAACAGTCATGGTTACAAAAGGAATCATAAGCATTCTCGAGGAAAATAAATCTATATTATGGATCGACATGTTGGAATGGAAAGTGTTGCTACTTAATGAATTAGAGACTGAGATATAGTCTAGCATTGGGTAATTTTGTTCAGTTTTGAATACTTTAAAATGAAAATTTAATTAGCTAGAGGTGGATGTGTTTGAAGTAGATGAAGAAAACATGCTTAGAAATAGGGAGGTGAAACATATTATCCAAAAAAAGCTTCATCAAGAATTATTTCATGTAGAAAATATACGTAGTGTACCCTTCAAAACATTTGTGAACATGATATTCTACCTTAAGTCTTTCAAATATGATCTTGGTTATATACATAGGAGGTTGATCAAGGCAAACTGATAGATTTCTAGATGCATAATGAGGTTTTATAACAATAATATCCCAAATGCCCAAGTTTTTCCCCCCATTATGTCAAAGTACAAAGCTTAAAAATCCAAACTATGAGCACAAACTCAACATGAAGTACTCAAGAATGAAGTAGGAGAGGAGGCACGTCGAGGATAAGAAGAAACTACCATTGAAGATGTTGTCATCATTAATTAGTTTTATTTCATCTGTTTAGATGCTTCCTTTCTGTGGTTATGAGATACATGATTATTGGTTCTAGAGGGAAATTTATATTATTTTTTAATTGAATTTTAAATTCTCATTTGAAATGATCATTTTCAAGAGGCCATTATTGTCATGAAAAATTACTCTAATATGAGATATATACGTTAGATAGATGTTAGTTAAGTGGGCTCCTTGATGCTTTTTTGTATTTTGGTTGATATTAATCAAAGATAAGTGAATCAAATTCTATAGTCATTTTGTTATGTTTTGTTGATTACAATTTCTTCATATGTTGAATAAGTCATGTTTTGATAGATTTTCTCACATCCATTGAATGATTTTAAATATAACTTATGTGCAATATCGTGAATGAGTCTTCTCTAATAAAATGTTGGTATCCTCAAAATGTTATATGTATTTTGTCTTTTTTTGGTGTAAGAAAAATTTTAGCCAATAACATGATAATTTCCACGTAACCCACATGATAAATTCACCATTTAAAATCTTTGAATCCACATACAATGGAATAGACAAGATACCCACAAAACTGTGATACAAAATATATCATAGGAAAACCCTCAAGAGGGAAAAACCCAACATCCAAAAGCATCCATCAACCATGTATTATTTAGTAAAGCAACATTGCATTACACCATGAAAGCCTTTGAAGCCCTAACCATAAACAAACACTCCATGTGAATAAGAAAGAAACCACACATCCCATGCCATGCTTCCAACCTCTAAAATACCAACTTGTCTAACCTCAACAACTACCCTTATGGTTGCTTTTATAGAAACAAGCTCCCACAAAACTATTGAGTAGTATTACATAAACCATGTGCTACTAAACCCCATGAACCCACATTTAATATTGGGTACTTTATTTAATTATTTCCCCAATATTAAATAATTGCATCACATAATATTACAATGTTACAATACAACTCATAAAGTGGCCCCAAGAATATTCCCAAGGAATCTCTACATGTTACACCTCCATCTAGATGCTCCTAGGTGCAATATTTGCATAAAAAAATAAAATATTACAATAAACTATTATGCAAGGTGTAAAACACCCATTTTCCCAACATTCTGCCACCTTTTGTATACATTGCATAAGGGTCTATAAGTAGCCACTAGAAAAGAAGGAAAATACCTCCTATCAACATGTACCATTATGAGTCAAAGTGCTCCATGTGGTCCATCAAGATACCTTAAACAAATGAAGTAACCACCATCTTATACATGAATGCTACCACCTTCTATTATGCCATTACCACTGGACATATATGGGAGCCATACAAAGAGAAATCCACACAACCTATCACATATGAATCATTAGTCCTATCTCAATTGATATCCCAAACACAAACGATTCATCCTATTACCCAATTTTCACTCTTGGCTCAATTCGGGTAGAACCATAGGCATTTCAAAGAAAATATACTTTTTGGTTGCTTTTTTACACTATGTGCTTTCAAGATTAAATGCAATAAATTTGAAACTTTATGAGATTGAATATTTACATTTAATTAAGAAAAGATCTTAATAGATCAGTAACACTTTACAAACTTTTTCCTGAAAATGTATTGTTATTCATCAAAGTATTGTTCAAATGATTCACACAAGCCGTGAAACTAGCTAGAAGTAATTCACTGCATTTTGAATTCAAGTAATGCATGAATATATGTAAAAGAAATGGAAAAAAGGAAAATGTATATGATGAGGGGTTGGTCATTGCCTGAATGACTGGCTTGTATTGAGAAAGTTGTCTCTGGGTATCCACTCCACCTAGATTCTTTGGTCCTTGCTGCCCCGCTACCCCGTGTCATAAAAATTGTAATAAAATGAGTTAGAACATGTGTTCTAAGCAATGATTGTGTCATACCCTACATAGTTACCCCACATAGACATGCATCACTTCAAAAAAAAATACAATTGTTATTCCTAACATGTTTCGTCATGTGAAGTTACAAGTGTCTATCTCGTAGCACATGGGGTAAAATGTGGCCCCCACAAGGGTTGAGCCCAATGTGCTATAAGATAAAAAATGAGAAATAATGGGATCAAATGCCACACGAGTCAAATTAGAAATGCATGAGTAAAATATTAGATAATATGCTGTAGAAACATCATATGAAATATTAAAGGCACATCTATGTTTTAGCATGAAAACCTTTTGTTTCATTATCATCAAATAGCAATAGCAATCAACATAAGGTAGTCATCCATTGACCCATGTCAAATAAAAAAACAAGAAGATGAAATAATGATACAAAAGGTGAATAGGAATATCATATCTATTACTACATAATCATCATGAAGATCAAGGAAATATAAAAGCAAGTTCATGGCACTAATCATATCATATTCAATGGTAACAATAACAAGTAAAATAGTATGAGATAACAGTTAGATGCTTTGGAAATGAGATATCCACATGTATCTATGTTGGAAAGTTGACTATACTAGTGTATATGAATCTATTTAGTGTTTTCATTATGTCAACAAAGTCATATGAAGTGTTGGAGTCAGTACACATTATCAGAAGATCAAAAATTGGCTAAGTACAGAAGACTGGATAGTTAGCAGAGTACCATAAGAACAGAGCATTAGTGCACATGCATATGACTGAGTTAGGGAATGTTCCTTTGAAGATAAGCTTGTAAGTATCTATTCATACTAATTATAAGAGAGCATGATCAGATGTACAAGTATGAAGAAGATATAGCCAGTTGAAGAGGTACATCCAGTGAATGCCATAACAGGACAAAGATCATGGAAAGAGCTGATAGAGATTGTTTTGGTACAAAATTTACACCTATCCTCAGGACTTTCACCTTTGGATTAGTGATCTTTAGTGATCTCATCATGTGTGGTTAAAGGTGCATGACTTGATTAATCTGGAGAAAGAATTTAGAGCTAATTTGGTAGAGCAGACTGTGTGAAGAGACGTGTTTGTTCAGTTTGAGTAAAGCAGTTGTAATTGATGTTGCGCCGACTTAATGAAGTGTTGCATGCTTATTTAAGTGATCAATATAGATGGTAAAATTTTTCCTAAATACATCATGTTCATGTCCCTTGAGGAAGTACTTATAGAAGGTCATTTGTGATCGGAGAAGTTGCGAAAGCCAGAGATAAGAAAAGCAGAACAGAGTGTTAAAACAACAAAGCTATATCTGTCATATGTTGATGATATAGATATTGAAGTAGAAGGTTTTAGAGTGAAGATAAGATTTTTATAGTTCTTTACAAGAGGTTAAATAATCAACACACAAAAGTAACTGATCAGACAAGCAGTGTCACAACAACAGTTCACCTTGCAGATACAGTGTGTATCGAAGATCCAGAAGGTTGTAGCTTTCACCATTTGAGCAGTGAGCTATTGGATAGTGAGTCCTTGGATAGTAAGTCCACCACCCCTAATAGGGGTATTGTAAAATAATCCTAATAGGGTCTGACCCTTAACAAGGTCACTGTACTTCAAACATTGTAAAGACAACCCCTAACAGGGTTAATGATCTTTTAACAAGGATCATAAGAAACTAGTACAGTATGTTTGTGGGTACTAATTCCCACTGGGGTTTTCACCTGCATTGGGTTTCCCTATAATAATATTTGGTGTTATGAGTTGTGTATGTTTATCTTACTTGCATTGATATTCAGTTCAGTACTTAAGCATTAAAGTTAAGATTCAAGATAATAAGAAAAAGTTATAATAGATAGATCAGTGATTCACCC
>MU226222.1:16931-45624 GCA_018584345.1 Thuja plicata
CAGACTAAAGACAATGTTGAACCACCTAAGGATGAATGCAAGCTAGTTGACCATACTTGTTATGCCTGTAACAAGCATGGACATATTGCAAGGAATTATAAAGAGGTAAGACCCTTCAATGGTTACTTTTATTCATGCAATAAATTTGGTCATAGAGCTATGAATTATAAAACAAGTCAGAAGAACAAGAATAGAATAATCAAAGAAATCAGAATCAGCAAAAACAAAGAAGTTATCCTCAACAAAATGTTAGAAATCCTCAGAAAATTACATGTCAAATATGTAATTACAATGGACATACAACCAAGTAGTTCAACATAATGAATAATAACATCAAACCTCCTATCATTTGTCACTCATGTGGAAAAGCTGGACACATCTCTAAGCATTGTAAATCTAGAGCATAGAGACATGAAAGCCCTAAAAAGTCAGAAGATTCATTATGGGATGAAGCAGGAGAAATCAAATTTGTGAAAGCTACAAAAGATATGAGCAAGATCTGGGTAGAAGTAAAGAAGGATAACAATGTTAACAATATAGTAGATGCATCTGCTGTGGATGCATCTCCTATTTCTAGTTAGATAACCCTCATGGTCATAGGGGGAGCTTGATAGCCTCTAAACCCCTGCGCGGATGGTATACTCACCATCTGATTATGCACCTTGGATTACAATTGTTTGGTGATATTGCGATGCAGTATGCAAGAGAACACTGTTCAAATTGTTATCAGGAACAAGAACGGAAGTTACAGTTGCTTTCTGTGTCTACGAAAAAAGTATTAATAGAAGAAATCTACTTTGAAATCACCAAGTCCTCACTTGCGGTCAGAATAAATGATTGGAGATCATAGAATCCATAGCATTTGTATTGTTAATGCATTACAGTTGTTCTCAACAATGAAGAAAGGAGATTGATAATTGTTATTTGTTAATCAAATTCATCCGAGTTTGAAATGAAGCCCAAGCATGGACACGTCATTTTGGAAATTAGTTGAAAACTTACTTAGCAATCGAGTAAGCGGTTGGATAATCAAAGGAGCACTTGCAGTCGAGTAGCAAAGCGTCACAATTACATTCTTCAGTAGATATTGATATCAAGAAACTCTTTGAAACATCTTGGAAGAGATTTATCAATATGATTCAGCGCATGAATTTCATGAAGCGGAGTGGGTCAAAATCTTGTTGAGCAGTGTTCTATGTGAGAGTATCAGTATAGCCATTGGAGATATTTTTTTTTGGAGCCGACCTGATGTTATCCTTGGAAGCACATACTTATTATTGATCATCTAAGTGTGAATACAATAAAAGAGTGTTCACGTAAGAGCATAATTGATTGAAGATACAATTTGAAATATCATGTGAAGAAGAAGATAAAACTATTATGGCAGGTCCACATGATTTTGCGCCCATGGCCAAGGACATGGAGGATACATTCATGGTTGATAATGTTGAAGTATCAATGGCAGCAATGGATATTGATCTAGACAAGTTTGAAGAAACATTTGTGAGTACTCAAGAGGCTAAGAGTATTTATATCAGAAAGAAGATATATTGATTTAAGATATCACATAAAAGGAAGTAGAAAAAGAGAAGACTGAAGTGATGGACAGTTCATCATCATTGTTGTCAAGTTTGACACCCATAATAAACTTAGACTCATGGGGAGTAAATAAGTAAGGGGGAGTATATAATCTGAAGGAGTCATGAAAAATAGATCAGATATTGCAGAAGAGAAGTATATGAAGAAGAGAATCAGTGAAATGGTTAGCAACTTTACACTGGATCTTAGTTCACTCAAGGTTGGTCAAGCATCCTTGAAAGAGTTTGCAGAAAAAGGCAAAGAAAATAATATCAAAAGGGGAGTAAAATAATGTACAGAATATGGAGTCTATCATATGATCAAGGTCCTAGCATAGAATTGGATAAGATGGAGAAGCTACAATATGCATTATGCACCCATCTACAGATTATTGCATTTTGGGAGAAATAGATCTAGAAGTTGCAGATTGCATATCCAGATGTGTATGCTGAGTAAGTACATAGAAGTGTTTTTTAGCACCTTTGTCATTAATGTCAAAGGGGGAGTAGAGTATGAAGAATATGGAGTTTGGCATATGATAAGAGGGAGATATAAGATAGAGAGTTTTGTATAAGAGTACAAATAGTAACTTCACCATATTCCTTTGTTGCCATTAATGACAAAGGGGGAGATTGTTGGCAAGTTGACTATACTAGTGTATATGACTCTATTTAGTGTTTTCATTATGGAAAAAATGTCATATGAAGTGTTGGAGTCAGCACACATTATCAGAAGATCATAAATTGGCCAAGTACAGAAGACTGGATAGTTAGCAGAGTACCAGAAGAACAGAGAATCAATGCACATGCATACGACCGAGTTAGGGAATGTGCCTTTGAAGCTAAGCTTGTAAGTATGTATTCATGATAATTATAAGAGATCATGATCAGATTTTCAAGTATGAAGAAGATACAACCAGTTGAAGAGGTACAACCAGTGAATGCCAGAACATGATAGAGATCATTGAAAGAGCCGACAGAGATTATTTTGGTACAGAAGTTGCACCTATCCTCAGGACTTGCACCTTTTGATTAGTTATTTTTAGCGATCTAATCATGTGTGGTTAAAGGTGCATGAATTGAATCATTTGGAGAAAGAAGTTAGAGCTAATTTGGCGGAGCAGACTATGTGAAGAGACGTGTCTGTTCGGTTTGAGTAAAGCAGTTGTAATTGATGTTGCGCCAACTTAATGAAGGGTTGTGTGCTTATTTAAGTGATAAAGATATATGGTAAAAGGTTTCCTAAAGCTGAAATGTTCATGTCCCTTGAGGAAGTACTTATAGAAGGTCATTTGTGATCGGAGAAGTTGCGAAAGCCAGAGATAAGAAAAGCAGAACAGAGTGTTAAAACAACAAAGCTATATCTGTCATATGTTGATGATATAGATATTGAAGTAGAAGCTTAAAAAATGAAGATAAGATTTTTATAGTGCTTTACAAGAGGTTAAAGCATCAATGCACAAAAGGAACTAATCAGACAAGCAGTGTCACAGCAGTAGTTCACCTTGCAGATACAGTGTGTATCGAAGATCCAGAAGGTTGTAGCTTTCACCATTTGAGCAGTGAGCTCTTGGACAGTGAGTCCTTGGATAGTAAGTCTACCACCCCTAACAAGGTTATTGTAAAAGACTCCTAACATGGTCAGACCCTTAACAAGGTCACTGTACTTCACACATTGTAAAGACAACTCCTAACAGGGTCAAGGATCTTCTAACAAGGATCATAAGAAACTAGTACATAATGTTTGTGGGTACTAATTCCCACCGGGGTTTTCACCTGCATTGGGTTTCCCCATAATCATATTTGGTTTTATGAGTTGTGTATGTTTATCTTACTTGCATTGATATTCAGTTCAATACTTAAGCATTAAAGTTAAGATTCAAGATAAGAAGAAAAAGTTATAATAGATAGATCACTGATTTACCCCCCCCTCTCAGTGATCCTAATCCTATCAAGCTATAGTTTTAGCCTCTACAATAATATAAATTTAAAGAACCATGGAAGCATAAAATCATTCATATTATGTAGATCATGAATCCAATATAAGTGCCTTGAAGAGCACAAAGAACATTGAATGCAAGGACAATCGGCTTCAAGACAATAGAAGACCATATAAAGATACAAGTAAAACTATAGTCATGACTATCAAAACTAATTTCATCTTTTTATCAACATGTTTTGGAACATTTAAATCAAAGCAATACAAGAATATAATATCAGAGCACTATAATTCCTGTATTGAAGAGCACACCATTAGAACAATGATAGTAGATGAATGCCATAAAATACAAAAACAACATTATTTGATGATAAGATATGAACTAGGTAAGGTTGCAATCAAAGAGGACAAACATGTGAATGAAAATCACAAGAAGATTTATTATTATGAAGATTCAAATAATTAGACCAGTGATCAGAAGACAAGGGCACGATTGTAAGAGGTGAAGCCACATATCGCTGAAGGGTCAGGATGTGTTTATTAAATGGTTAGAGGGTAGACCAAGAGGGAAATTATAATTATAACCTCTCTAGCAACATAATAATATAATGAAAATCATATGAAAATATAGTCATGCCATACTTTTATATAGTTTTTCCCACACTATAATCAAACTATAAAAAGGACTGCAATCTAGTAGTAGGGATATTGAGCATTAAAAATGAGGTAGGAAATGAGGCTATTGTTTATTTTCTACACTTCAAAGCCTCAAAGGAAGTATATTGCAGGCATGAAGCTCTTCAGATTTTTCAAGAGAAGCAAGTAAGGAGTGATCAATGATAGTCATCATTCAAACAAGTAAAAGTAGTCTCATCTTAAAAGACAATGCCATGGTAGTAAAGAGTAGAAGGAAACATGAGCGTTAATGCTAAAAATAGTGGTTTTATGAACACAATGGTTTCAATAAACAAATCTATCAAAGCACATCAATAAAAAATGCTGCTAAATACACAGTCATTGCATAACTTTATGAGATTCTACAAGTCTAAGGGAAGTCATCAAAGATGGATTACAGTAATTAGGTCAGGGTTTTCTTATGCCAGCAAGGACACTACTGCTATAAAATGAATACAAGAATAATGGACATTCAAGTATAGTCAAGAGCAGTAAAAGAATAAAACGATCATGCCATTTTTGAGTTGTGAGGACAGAGAATAGTAAACAATTAGAAAATATATTGTTCTCTAATGGCCAATGGACATTTCATAACAAAGTAGACAAGAGGGGCCATGGCGTAACAATTGGAAGGTTATACAAGATAACCTCATTGGTGCTGAAGAGTTCATACAAAGAAATACGTGGCATATTTAAGAGAAATTCAACATGTAATTTGTATAATGACAGTTATGATTATGACCATATTAAGATCAAAGAAACAATGCTTCGCAAGGATATAGTGGGAGGACCATTTAAGATAGTGACTCCATGGAGGTAATAGAGATCATCCTAGCTCATCAAAGCATAACATTCAGTAATAAGCATGCTCAAATCAATGCTACAAAAAACAAATTTAAACCCTCATTGTTTAGAAGTCCTCAAGAAAAGCATCCAAGAAACTTACCTGCTTATTTCAGTTTGATATCATGAAAATATTAAAAAATGAAATGGTTTGCAGAAAATATTGTCATTAATCATAAGGTGTAATCTATATACAAAGGAGAGTGAGAAGCCTCATAAATCAATAGGTAGCAACAAGAATCCAAATTTCAAATAAAATAGATCTCAAAGGACCTTAAATGCATTGCCACAAGGAGAAGAGGATCTGGTGTTTAAAGTACACAAAATAGTAAAGCCACAACATGAGCACAAAACGCCTAAGGCACAAAGAGCCCAAGCTTGGAGATACAAATGAAATAACAGTCATTAACCATGTAGGTTTAGTGATTTAAAATAGATAAGATAAAGATAATGAATGATAGTTGTAGAATAGAGTCATTAATTTTCAAGTGCACAGAAATAAATTGTCTTTGCTATTGTACTCATAAAAATGGAGCTTGGAGCTAAAGATCATGGTCACATAGCATTGTAACAAAGCTTGAAAAATTCATTCTTTGCAAAAAAATAAAAATCTTGAAGACATTATTTTTTCCATTAGTATGAAAGGAAAAACAGTTTTGAACCGTCAGTAACACCAACACTGAAATTCAGAGTTTAGAGCAAACCCAATAGAAAGGTTTACAAGGAAACCTAACAAAAAAGTACAACCTAAAAATGTTACAAGGGAACCTAATAGAGTAAACCGACAGAGAAAACCTGACAGAGGAACCCGACAAGTAGAGTACAGTGCAAACCGACAAAACAGATGATAGAGGAACCCGACAGACCAAAGAGCAACCCGTGCACCAGTCTACCGAGAGACAATTATAATTCTGAGTAATGTGGATCTAATTTCCACGTCAGATAAATTGCTTGTGTTTTATATTTAGATTTTATATTAACTTTAAATCCATTTCTGTAGGGACAAGCAATGTAATTGTAATTGTTTTAATCAGTCTAACTAATTGAAAACATGCAAACTAGGAGATCAAGGTCAAGTTGTAAACCTTCGATCAGAGAGTTACATTGTAATACGTGAAACTCACTTAGGTCAATTCATTGTATATATAGATATGTAATCTATTAGAACACATGTGTGTGATGATGATTGTAGGCGAGGAGCACATCTATGGATTATACTAAGAGTTTTATGGAGAAGAACAACCAAGGATGAAATCAGTTATCAAGAACAAGAAACAAGCCTACCAAGCAACAAAGGTATTGATCAATCACAATAGGTGATACATTATATATGTAATCTTTATTGGATCTGTAATCAACAATTGTAGATTGCACATACCCAGGTCATTAAATATTTTTGACTACATTCTAACAAGTGTAGCAAATAGGAGAAATCCTTGCGAAAGGTGGATTTAACAATCCTTTGTAAATCTCTTAACCAAGTGCACACTAAAAAGTGTTGATAAAGCTCTTAACAGAGTAGACCTTAACCAGTCTCTACATAATACTCCTAACAGGGTAGATTATCAGAAGTGATCAAAATTGTAAGCCTTAACTGGCCCCTTCCATTCTACAGATAGTGAAGCTTTGTGGGTTTCATCCCCACCATAGTTTTTACCTTCTAACAGGGGTTTTCTGCGTTACCAAATCTTGTGTCATGAGTATATACATTTTATGAATGTTTCTATGAATGTTTTACATGCTTATTGAGTTAATGAATTGATATACCATACACAAAGACAAGATAACATATATGGTTGGTAATACAATTGATTACTAAAATGATAAAGGTTAATTGATAAAAATTTTGAGGGTATTGATTCACCCCTCCCCTCTCAGTACACCATTCCATTATTTCCAACAATTGGTATCAGAGCCAGATCTCTTATTTGGAAAAGTTTAAAGACTTAAGAGAAAATATCATACAATGGAAAGGTACAAGCTAGACAAGAGTATTGAAAATCAAAAGTTAGAGATACATATATTCTATGAATAATATAAAGAATCTAGAATCAAGATGAGATAGTTGCTGGATGAAAGAAAGATTATGGCATCCCACTGTAATGAAACAGACTATCACGAGGAAGAGATACCTGATTTATTTGAGTCTTTGGGATCTACATCAAGCAAAGCATCAGACGCATATGAAGAAAGCATCACAAGCTTAAATCAAATCAATCAAAATCTAGCTGGACAAGTGAAATCACTGCAAATCGCTCAAGAGACATAGATGGTAAGAATGATTGAGGTTATGAATAATGCTAGACAAGCTGAGAAAGAAAGAACACTAGCTATTGATGACAGAAGGAAGATTACTGAAAAGATACAAGAGAAAGAGTCAGCAATACATAGACTTACAGAAGATCATCATGAAATTACCAATCAGATTATTCTTATGAGTCAAGAGGCAAACCAAATGAACATAGAACTTAATGGAAAGCTAGAAGATATTGGTGAGCTAAGAGAAGAAAATGAAAGACTGAAGCATGAAGTGAGAATTCAGAAATAACACAATAAGATGATCAAGAGAGATGAAGAAAGCACCAAAAGGATCGATGATTTTATGGATGGACAAAGAAGAGTCAACAAAAATACCAAACTAGGGTATACCAAGAATGGAGAATCACCATACCAAGCTAATCCAAAGAATGTCACACAAATCCAAGACCAAGAAAGAAGTCATGCAATCACTATGGAAAACTAGGCCACACATCAAATGTTTGTAGGAGAAAAATAAAAGGTATTCCTAAATCCACACCTTCATTCATAGGAATTTGTTATAAATGTAACAAGAAAGGACATAAAGCATATGAATGTAAATCTGAGGTGGAACAACCAAAGAAGGAAACCTACATGGACAAATATTGTCCTGCTTAAAAAATGCATGGGCACACATCTCTTGAATGCAGGAAGAATAAAAATCAAGCATGGAAGCCTAAAGAAAATGAAACTACTCATCAACCGAAAAGAGTTGGTAACTCATATATTTGGGATTACAACACATGGGAAAACTACACAGCATGTGGAAGATTTTGACACATAGATGCAAACTACATGAGAAAATGGATGATAAAGTCTAGGAGCTGGACTAACCCCAGAATGACATGCTTACACTATCATAAAGTTGGTCATCTAAGAAAGGAATGCAGAGACTGAGTGATAGAGACCAACACCTTTGCCAATGGAAATACCATTGAAGACATCAGGAAGATGAGAAAAAAATGTGGAGGAAAGCTACAAACACTAATGATGTTGGACCAAGCAATGCAAATGGTAACACCTTATCCAATGGATCTAGTGACATCACCACCCCCACCTAAGATGAACATTTAAGTATGGAACTCCACAATACTAAGTTATACTTTGCATTAGTTCCATTATACATAGTTAAAATTCCAAACTAGCATGATTAAAGATGCACTATGGTATTACTTGTTATGATTCTGTAAATTCAATCTCATCGGTTAATGCATATTGAAAAAGCATCAATTAACATATAAAGGCTAAGTTGTTAAATCATACCAAGATTCGTCGGTGGACATGTGAACACCAATTTTATCAATGCAACCTGAGACTCATTGGTAATCAAGTAAAAAGAATTGTTGTCTTCACCAGATATCAAGATCCGTCGATAAACATGTGAAAATTTGACACTTGCCTCGAGCATCGTGTTTTCACCGATAACAAAGTTGGCATGTAACTTGAGAAACTGTGTGTCCAAAACCTAACAAGTGGATAGAGAATTAATTTCGTCACTAAGGGCACTGTCTATAAGTAGGATGAAGAAAGATCTCACTATTCACCAACGATTTAGAGTGAAGAAGCATAGAAGAACATAGCAAAATGAGAGTGACAAGATTGCAGAGCACTCCAAGAAGAATCACGACATTTAGATTCTAAATAGCAACAAATACATAAGGTTGAAGTAAGTAGCAAAGATCACCAAACTCACTATTTATTTTATGGAAAGAGCCCTAATTTTCAAGAAATGATGGCAACCACGTCTCACACTTCCCAGTTGAAAAATGCTAAGGATAAGAAGGTTAACCTCATCAAGAACACTAAATGTGAGAAACCTCATTATAAGTTCTATCTAGAGGTTGCATCTCAACCTGACAATGCTAGAGATTTTTCAGCAATACCACCTAGGGTTTTACTGATCGAGGATGTTTGATCCTACATTCACTGTAAGATTACTGAAATTGGAGACCTGGAAGTTGAGAAAGCTTACAAAAAGCTATGCACAAATGGGAACATCAAAGAAGAGAACAAACATATCGAGGTGAAAGGGCTGAAAAATGCCCTAATGTTCCCGAGAGAGTTCAAGACCGAATAGATTCAGGTAGTGTTAAGCATAGTACACAACTGAAAGATGTGGCTAGATGAGCCAAAACTGATCACCAGAGATGTGACACATGCTATGAATGGTTATCCTATAACCAAGAATCCCAAGGCACTCAAACACCCTCCTTGCCCCAACATTGAGAAGATGATAGGTGCAGTATGGGATAATAGAGGTTTAAAGGTTAACACCATCAAAGATCCAAAACTAAAATTTGGTGCATGTGTGCTAGGCTACAAGTTCTACTAAGCCAGCATGTTAAACAACATTTCATGTGGAGCAGCTGACACTGCCCATAATATAGTAAAGAATGGTCTACAATTAGACTTATCTGAGATTCTAATGAAGCAATTGGAGGAGAACATGAAGACAATCAGGACTGCAAATTCTAACTCATGTAAGTTTGGTTCACTTATAATGTGCATATTTTTCTATTTTCAAGAATCCTTCCCATCCATAGGAAATGTCAACTGGAATACTTCCCGACTAGTGACCATACAAATCAGTGAATACATCAAGTCACTAGGTGATAAATTTGTATTAGTTATGGATGAATACTTTACTGGTTTTAAGGAAAGAATGAAAAAAAGAATGAGGAATCTAGAACAATTAGTAGAAAAGTATAAGACTGATATATGTTTTATGGTGGACGCTGATTACACCTATATCAAGCTAGCTGTACTAAGGATAGCATGGCTAACAACACTTGACTATGAGGTCAACATAGATCAAGCCACCAATGCTATTGAAGCATTGATTAATGAACCATTGGACAAGTAACAACCTAGTTTTGGAACCTATGAAGAAGCCAAGGAAAGAATTAAAATAAGCTTAGTTGTGAAAAATATTGACATGAAGAAGGAAAAAATGGTCAAGACACTAAAGAAAAATTTATCGATAAATGATGAGGAGTCTGAGCAAAAGGATGACATCAAAGGACAGTCACCATTCGGTGAAGAAGAAAATTTGAGTGACTCTAAATCCATAGAGTCTGATGCACCACCACTAGTAGCAACAAAGAAACCTAGGAATACTGCTGCATCTAGGACCATAAGTTAGATAACAAAGGATGTAATTCCTTCACCAATAAAGATAGGACAAGTAAGGACACACAAAAGGAAGCCTCAAACAGGGAAAAATGCAGCAACAAAAAGAAGAAAGTTCCTTAGAACTAAGGAAGACATATAGGACACTGAACAAGATGAAGAACCTATTAAGAATAAGTTCCCTACTACCATTGATGAGGTATGCGCATCAATTATTAATTGAGGTTCAATAACTGACCCCAAGATTAGAAAATGGCTAACTCTGGACCTCGAGGACCAGGATGAGTTAGAAGAGGAAATCATTACAGCAATGTGTATATTCAAATATGTACAAATACAATTTGAAGATAAGATGCCACAAGAACTTATGAATAGATTGTCAGCAAGGTGGACATATACACTAAAGGAAGAGAAACAAATAAGGGAAATAGCCCTAGTTTCAGTTATGCCACCCAAATCTAAGATGAGAGAGATTGAATAAATGATGAAGAAACATTCCAATAGGTTCTCACCAAAATACAGATCCTATAAATTTCTACAGGGACATCTAATTGAGCTTGATAGAAAAAGTGATGATGAATGGAGAAAGATACTTGATGTATCTAAAAAGGACACAAAACTTGAGCCACAATTATCTCTCACCGACAAGCCACACTATGAAGAAGATCAAGCTAAACCAAGCCCATAACACATTTGTATAAATTTTGGTGAGGATGTAAATGAAGAAGCATTGACTAAACCACCTCACAATAGGTGCTTAGTAATCATGCTCAAGGCCTCTCTTAGGAATAGTTTATTCAATCTAAGGATCACTTCTCCCACCATGAGGTGCATTTAGTTTTTCAACCTGGGGACGTATACTTGAAATGCTATGACACAGTATGTGCACTAAGTCCCTTAAAGAGTCATTCTACCTATGCTACAGGAAGGTAAAATGCATGAAAGGAATCTATACAAGAGCTGCAGGAAAGGAAACACACTTACTCCTTACTGAAATGAATGCTACAAATTTCAAACTCTACTTAAGCCTATTCTTTCAACCTAGAGAATTCACTAAATCTATCCTTCCAGGTGCCGTAGGAACATTCACAAAGTGCAATGATGTAGGAAGAAACTGTAATCTTCTATCTATAATACTGGAAATGCTGAAAGTAAATCTACTCTGCTCTACTCTAATCCACCTCCCAAGTGGGCCCCTTTGGTTGGATTCTACTAATCTATTAACATAGAAGATAAACCAAAGGTCACTTCATTATATTTCAAGAATTGATTACATAAGAATGATACATAAAACTGGAAATGAACTTGCTATGCAAGATACAACAAAACAATGTATTACAAAACCTCCGAACTTACAAACTAACAGTCCCATCCCTATAAATAGAGGATTGACTCTTTATTCTAAAATAGAAAAGCAACAATCTGACTGAAACCATGCCAAAGAGGAAAAACAAGAAACGTAACAACCCATGACATATGCAATGAAGTCTGGGTGACCAAGTCAACATGTTGGGAGCATGGAGGGAATATAGTAGCGCTACATCCCTGCATTTCTGGAACAATGGCTCCTCATTTGTAGTAGTTGTGTCTTTTGATGCCATGATGGTTATCCATTTGTAGCTAGTTTTCAATGTCCTCTTTGAATGCTATCGACCACTCTCAAGTGGATCTTACTTCCTAGCAGGTTAGTTATCATGCAAAGATATTCATACAAGTAAACTTAATCAAATTGATCTAGATATTAGAACACACATTCTGATTGTTATTGGAAAAACATGACATATCTATTCTACCCATGGGTTTAGTAGTTCTAACTATACTTTGACATAAGGTCAACTGATTATAAGTCCACAAATGTTTTGGTAATACTTAAAAATAGAGTATAAAGATTAATATAATAGAGATAGTAAATGGTCTCATCATTTTCCCCCTGGTAAGATGAATGCTTGTCCTCAAGCATTACATCTTTGGGTAGTTACTCTGAAATCACCAACCTCTATCCTCCCTCGCCTCTGACTCTAGAGAGTATAATAGAACCTCCTTGTCTTCTCCCAGACATCCACCCTATGATCCTCCTGTAGTCGGTCAAGCCTATTATTGTTGATGTCATACAGGGGCCAAAGGAGCATTGGTGGCTGCATGGTGAGTGGACACCAGAGTTCCTGCCTAATTTTCCTACCCAGCTACATGTATTTCAGTGCTCTGTGAATAGCTTCTTGGAGGTTGATAGGACTGTGTGGTTCTGACTTCTTAAATGCTTTAGGTAACCTACCCCATCTGCTTCTAGCACTAGCCAGGGTTCTCTGAAAGACAAAGTAAGACATGATGTCATACTCTACATAGACCTTTGTTCTGATCCCAAAAATTTTATCCCTTGTTTCCTCCTTAATTTTTCCATAGGTTAAATTGAGCCAATCTCTAAGGAGTATATTTGGCTTGTTACTCTTTGCCCTCAATGGCAATGGTTCTGTTTTCTCCTGTTCCCTATAACTTTCCAGATGTCTATCATAATTGGCCTCAATGTGCATCCAATACATTAATGCCCTTAGGTGTAAATCCCCTATGTAAAGTAGAGGGTTCCACTCAGTCTCTGCTGGAATAATGAAGTTATGTATGTATAGTTCACAAAGTAAATTTTGCTGCCATGAGGGAAGGGTCTGGTATAGGCCATAAAATTCTTGAACTGACTTGAACTCAAAGTCTATATCTTTAATGGTCATCATTAGTTGGAACAAGAGGAACTATTCTTTCAAATAGATGGTGTAAACCCTAGGGGATGGCCTGTATGTAATTATTTGATCTGTTAATTTAAGGGCATGATCCATCTTTTATTTCTATTTTTCCAATTGCTCTTTCAACTCTGCAATTTCCTCCCTTTGCTCTATTATTACTTTCTTCATTTTCTTTTTCTCTTCTCCCCATAAAGTTGTTGTTAAAAAATAATTATTATGTAATCCAAAGAGAAGCGTCTACAAGGTGATTGGGCCACAATCCTCTACCTAGTTACTTTGCCTCCTTTGTTCCTTCTATGACTGCTCTAAGAAACTTGTTAACCAAGTTCTTTTATATGGAACTAGGGTAGTCTCTGAGTGGGCTGACTGATAGGTTACTGAGGAAATCTCCTTGTTACTATTTGGGATATCTTGATGGATTTATTGGGGACTATTTTGGTAAACATTAGGTTCAGCTTCATAAGTATCTGTTGAATTTGGAGGAAAGTCTGGAATTGTAGACTGATTTGGGGAATCATCCGAAATAATTTGTACATTGGGATGTTCATCAGATTGTAAAGGGGAAGCGGGTTGGCTTTCTGAGGATACTCTAGGGAGTTGTCCTCTCATTCTAGGGCTTCTTCACACAGGGGTTTCTTCAATCTCCACAACCTTTTTCTTAATAACCTTCTTCGGCTTCTGTGCTGCAGGAGTAGCTACTGTAGGAACTGACTTCCTTTACTTCCCCTTTGAGGCTGTAGGGCTTTGTGGATTGGATGCAGGAATGAAAGTTTCTCCCTCTAATTTTAATTTTCCTTTTGTTTGGGTAGAAGTAGGTACATTGATCTCATGAGCAGGTAAAGGCATACTTTTTTGTAGATTTTCAATTTCTGCCCCCTAGGTATCTTGCTCAACGATTGGATCAATTGGTATTGTATCATCATGACCAGATTGCACATTAGGGTTAACCTATGGTTGTAGGGTTTTATGCTAGACAAATTATGACCATTCCATGGGAGAGGCATCCCTAAGAGAGATTTCTATTAACAATTTAATTAGGGCATGGTGGGTGACAGAATTGACATTTCCTTTTTGGGTCTCCTCAGCACTGATGCGTAGCATATTGTACAAGAAATTGGGGCCATCCATTGGAAGATTATGCTTTATATAAATCAGTAATTTAAAATGATGTGTGTGAAAATTGGAAAATATCCATTTACATGTAAAATACCTGATAATAGTGTAGCTAGCTCATTATACGATGGAGGGATAAACATTCTTTTGCACCCTTGTTTGGTAATCTCTAGAGAAGGGTTGCCTGATAGGGTAAACTGGGCCCTAGCTGATCTGGCATAGTGAACATTAGGGTAGTGCTATCCAACCATTGGTAACATAGTAAATTCTTCTATCTGTTCTTCTATGGCGACCACTGTCAATCTCTATACAGTTGCTTGCCCTTCCTCAAATGTACTTGAAAATTCAGCTGCTGACTCTTGATCAAACTATGTTAACTTTAAGAAATATCCTAACCAGCCACATGCAGTAAACCTTCTTACTACTTCAACATCTAAAAGTAACACACCATGTACTACCGAATCATGTCTCTGCAACTGGCCTCCCATCTGTGCTTGCCAATTTTCAATTTGTCTACTCTGTAGTAGATAAATGTCTTATTCCTTTTTTTTTTAGTTTCAGACTACTCATTTTTTTAAAACTATGGGCTTCCTTCTGAATTCCTCTATTATTCTTAGAATGAACAATGGTGATGTATTTTAACAAGAGAAATTATATCTCTTACTATGGGTTGCCACATAATTTAATTATAAGTCACATCAAGTCTGACAATCAGAGATAATTTGGGAATAAAGTTACGACAGTTGTGAGATATAACAATGTGACTTTAATGAGACAAAGGAAAAGTATAGATTTGAGGTGACGTTAAATCTTTTAGGAATAAATAGAAATGACATTTCAGGAATTAATACACTTCCTTCCACCCTATGAAACATTGAAAAGTGTCCCCACTTGGCATACTTGGCATGAGGAATGGAACTGGCTTAATGTCACAATGATACATTTATTGCAGTACTAGATATAATCATCAAAATCTATGCGCTAAAAATGGAAAAAAATTGAAAATATTTTACCTCTCATTTGATTATTGCACATGCCATAAAAAGGTGGTGAGAGTGGAATGAAAGTGGTGGCAACTTGTGTCAGCATATTCGGCTCTTATTTGAAAGCAAAGAAAGCAAAATGGTGATGACATGGAAGGTGGGTGGGTGGAAGATAAAGAAATGAGATGAGTTGGAAAGAAGAATTAGAAAGTGAATGGGGAATGAAATTCATGTGAACACAAATTTTTTATTATGGACATGCTCAATGGAATTTTATTGAAGAGCTGCAGGAAGAAGGTTTACACCCTCTGCTGCAGGAAGTGTTACCTGTTGCTCTTTTGAAATTTATTGTCAGAATTGCTGCAGGAAGTCTTCTTTTGTTTGGAGTTGGTGATACAACTTTAGCCAATGTCCATTGACTAATAGATTGAAGTGTACTAGGTCAATTGTGGTCAACTGGATGGATCCATTGGTGAAGACATGGTTTATTTCATATGGCCCTAGCCATCTTATCTACAACTTTCCTGGTATCTCCTTGAATCTGGAATCATAGAGTAATGCCCAATCACCAATGTGAAACTATTTGTTCTTAATATGTGAGTTGTGCCACTTTTTCCTTTGCTTCTCTACTATTTTAGTGCACTCCAAGGAATATTTACGCATTTCATCCAAGGAATTGAGATGCAACAGTTGCTCTTCTTGTACTACAGGAAGATCAATATTTAACTCCAGTGTTGTCTGCAAAGTTTTGTGTTCAAATTCAATGGGTAGCATTGCTGCTTTTCCATATAATAGTTCAAACAGAGTGAACCCTGTGGTGGTTTTCCATGTTTTTCTATACGCCCAGATGGCTTCTAATAATCTACTGCTCCAATCTCAATGATGCAAATGAACTATTTTTCTTAAGATGGCTTCAATTTCCCAATTTGTAACTTCAGCCTGTCCATTGGCCTGAGGGTGATAGGGACTTGAATTCTGATGTCTAATATTATATTCTTTCATGAGCTCTATTATCAGATTTTAAAGTGAATTGAGCACCTTGGTCAGTTACAAGTTCTCTTGGTACTCCATATCTGGTGAAAATTTCATCATACAAAAATTCTGCAACTTTATGATCCTGGGCATGCTTTATGGCTTTTACTTCGACCCATTTGGTCAGATAATCAGTACACACCAGGATGTAAGACTTCCCATTGGATGGAGGGTCTATTGGGCCAATGAAGTCCATGCCCCATTTTTCAAATGGAGTTACCACCACCTGTGGATTAAGGGGCATTTCATCTGATCTAGTTGGTCAACCCATTCTCTGACATTGTCACATTTCCTTGTGTAGCTGGCTACATCCTCGTGAAGTGTAGGCCAACAATATCTAATTGTTAAAATATTTTGGGCTGTCCTTTTTTCTGCAAAGTGTCCCCCACATGTCTCATCTTCTCGCACACATCTTCACATTACTTGATCAGGTCTAGTGTAAAATAGTATGTTATCAATCCAAGAGAAATTAAAGCTTTCCTCAAAAAGCAGTCTCCTATCCTTATAAGAAAAATGTGTTGGCATTTTGTTAGCTACAAGGTAATTAGCTATGTCAGCATACCACAGACTTTGGACAAAAATATGAAACAAATTCTTATCTGGAAATGCATCATCTATCAGATTAGTATCTTCTTTAGCATGGTGAATTCTAGATAGATAATCAGCTACTAAATTTTCCTTCCCAGGCTTGTCTATGATTGTAATGTCAAATTACTGCAAAAGAAGGAGCCATCTTGCTAACCTGCCTGTCATGGAAGGTTTGTTCATGAGATATTTAATTGCTGCATGGTCAGTATGAACAAAAATGGGATAACCAGTTATGTAATGACATAATTTGTTCAGAGAATAAACTACTGCTAGTAATTCTTTCTCAGTCACTGTATAATTTAACTCTGGTCCATGGATGCTCTTGCTAATATAGTAAATTGCATTCTCTAGGTTACTAGAATTTTTTCCTAGGACAACACCTATTGCCTAGTCTGAAGCATCTGTATGAATGTGAAATGGAAAAGACCAGTCAGGGCCCCTAAGTATGGGTGTAGTTGTCAACAATGACTTAAGCTGCATGAAGGATTCATCACATTCCTTTTTCCAAGAAAATTCAGCCTCTACAGAGGACTAGCTATTTGACTAAAATTTTGGATAAACCTCCTATAGTAGCCATCATGTCCTAGGAAAGACCTAACATCCTTTTTCTTTGTAGGGATAGGTAGTGTGAGAATTACCTCCATTTTCTCAGGATCTACCTGGATTCCAGCTTTAGAGATAAAATGTCCTAGCACTATGCCTTCCTGCATCATCATAAAGAATTTCTCATGTTGAGAGACAAGTTGTGTTCCTAACATCTGATTAGTACTCTTTCCAAACTCTTCAGGACTTCCTCAAAGGTGACACCAAATGTAGTAAAGTCATCCATATATATCTCCATACAATCATGTGATATGTCAGCAAAGATGCTGATTACAACTCTCTAGAAAGTAGCTGGTGCATTGCATAAGCCAAATGGTAATTCATAATAAGCATATGTGCCCCAGGGGCATGTGAATGTGGTCTTCTCCTGATCTTCTAGAGCAATACTAATATGATTATAACCGCTGTATCCATCCAGAAAGGAGAAGTATTTCTTACTAGCCAGAGTGTCCAGGACTTGATCAATAAATGGTAAAGGAAAATGATCCTTCTTGGTGGCGTTATTCAACTCTCTGTAATCCACACATATTCTCTATTTTCCTCCCTTCTTTGATACAATGACCAAAGGTGATACCCACTTTCTATCAGAGATTGGATAGATGAAACCAACATCTAGTAACTTTTGCAACTCAGTTTTGAGTATTTCGCGCAATGCTGGGTTTATCCTTCTTTGAGGCTGATGAAGTGGTAAGCTTCCATCATTAATGTAGATCCTATGGGTGTATATTTTGGGGTTTAGACCTAACATATCTCTGTAATCCCAAGAAAAGGCTTTCTCATGCTTACGTAGGAGTTTGGTTAACAATTCCAATTGTGGTAGTGGTAACTTGTTGTTCACATGGAGATTATGACCAGGGGAAATTTCCACAGTAGTTATTAGCTCTACCATTGACATTTTAGGTATTGGGATTGTAGCTACTTCATATGGAAATAATTGGCTAATTATCTCAGGGCTTGATGGAAGGACACAGTCCTCATAGGTACAAAGCTGTAAAATAGAACTTTTGGAAACATCCTTTTCTACTATACACTCATCGGTAAGAATACTCTGTATTACATCGTCTTCCTCTTGCATTTTCAGAAATGATTTTATGTGCATCATCATAAGATGGGCAATGGAGTTGAGCTCTTCTTCCTCATCCCCTAGTTCTGGCCAAATAGGATCTCTCAAGTCTGGCTATGGCTGGGCAGGAGGATACAATGCTAGCTTCTTTATTTCCTGACCATTTGAAATTGTCATACTTCCTGATCTGCAACTAATTTTTGCATCAGTGGTGGCTAACCAAGGTCTCCCTAGGATGAATGGATAGCCAACAAAGTTTACTTTAGGTGATAAGATGATAAAATCAATAGGGTATTCCCATGAATCCAGGGTGACTACCACATCCTCTATAAGACCATCTGGAGTGACTGTTGAAATATCAACAAGTTGTAACACTGTTGGAGTTGTTCGCATGCTCTCTATACTTAATCTATGCATTGTATCTTTGGTCATTACATTTATGGCTGCTCCCAAATCAACTAAAGAATTTTTAACAGATTGTCCATTAATTATCAAGTCAACTACTAGACTTCTAGGGTCCAAATACTTGGGTATAACTACCTTTCCCAACATGATTTTCGCAAGTTTCCCTATCACATGAACTATTTGAGGGTCCTTATTTTTCCTACCAGGCTTTTTAAGGCATGTGTCCTTAATAGCTTTTCCATAGATAGGAACATCTTTGATAACTTTGAAAAGAGGTATTTGGATGTGCATATTTTTCAGCTGCTCAAGAATATAAAATGACATTTCTTCTTGGGATATAGGTTTTTCTATGGTGAGCCTTTGTGGAAAAGGAGGGTCAACTGAGTTTTTAACATCAGTTTTGCTGGATTTTTGAGTTGATTAGGTGGTATTTTGCAGTGTAGCCTCTGGAAGAGGTGTTGATGCTATAGGAGTGTCTGCAAATTTTGTGATAATAGGATGTTCAAGTGCAAGAAGAGTGGTACCAGACCTCAAATGGATATCAGATATCTCTAGTGCATAGACAGGGTACTACTGTGTATCAGTGGTATACATTGGTTGCTGCTATTGCTTGCTATTTGGGTTAGGTTGTGGCTGAGCAAGTAACTGAGTTGGCTTTGGATTAGGAATAGTGGCTATAGGAGGTGGCAATTATGGAAAAGTAGGATTTTGGTTAGGTCACTATGGAGGCCCCCTCCATTGGTTATTTTGCTACAAATTTCCATGTGGTGGTTGCCATTGATTCTGCTGGTTAGGCCGCTGGTTATTTTACCACTAGTTATTTTTCTAGTTAGGCCATTGGTTATTTTGCTGGTTAGGCCACTGGTTATTTTTTCTGGTTAGGCCACTGGTTATTCCAGGTTGGTTGAGAGTACTGAGAAGGATTCTGATAAATTTGGTTTTTCCATTGACTATTGTAAGGATTTGAAAATTGTAATGGGTCCTAAGGCATACCTTGTCGTGAAGCCCATGGTTGATATTGAGCAACAAAGAACACTTGATCATCATATCCTTCTATCTTTATGTACTCAGTAGGAAAATGTTGATTTTCCAGGTTTGCCACCAGCTTGCATCCACAATCTTTCTTTTGTTGACGACAATGAGGATAGTACCCAGCTAACTGTAATTCAGCGTCTACATGTTTCTTCTTAGCAGTCATGGTGCCGATATGTGTAGCAACAAAATTAATGATGTCTTGCTTGAAATCCATGAGCAAATTAGATATCTCCAGCTTGGAAACACCCGAACTGCTCCCTTTGGTGACTGTAGACCGATATCCTCTGCTTTTCTTCCTAGTTGATTTGGAGTAGTTGAGACAAATTTTCTTGAGGCCATCCAAAGAATATTGGGATATGTCCCCACCATCCATGAGGTCCAGTGCTTCTAGACAACTGTAGTTCACTCCTCTTAAGAAGACTAGTTTTTATGAATCCTCTGCCAGAACATGTTGGGGATTCTTCTGCATGGTGTATAAGAAACGTGAAACATAGTCCTCCAAGGTTTTGTCCTCCTTCTGTGACATTCTAAAAATTTCATCTCCCCTTGGGTCACTCCCCTTGCAATATTATTTTTATTTCTATAGAAACAAAGTCTTCATCTCATCCCATGTGCCTGCTACATTTGCTCCTAAGCCCATGAACCATTGTAAGACTGACTCTTTCAGGGTTGCTGGAAATAGTTTGAGTTTGTGGGCATCAATGTTATAGTCAAAGATATGAAAGAGGATGTCTAACTTGAACAAAAAGGTGTCAAGATCTTTAGTTATTAGGCCATAAAACTTTGGGAGTGTAGCAGAGGGTATATTTTTGAGATTGGCATTATTTATAAGGCTCGATAGAGGAAACAAGAAAGTAGGTTGTGCTATTAATGGAGGTATTGGGAAATGGAGTTGCTGCTGGAAAGGAATATTAGCTACATGATTGTTAACAACAGGTGCGTTTGGGTCAGAATTATCAAGAAAGCTGGCCAATATTTCAGCGAAAGGCTGAAAACCACTTATATCAAAAGGCTCTTCTCCAGAGGAAGATGCTGCAGGAAACTTGGGACTTGCGTCAAAAAAAGGTAACTCAGCTTCTTCAAATTGTTCATTCAAATTCATAGAATCTCCTAGAAGAAATATGCCATATTCATCTCTTCTTCTTCCCCTTCGATGCATGCAAATGAATTCTTCACACTGGTGAAGCAATTCAGGACCACAAACCACTAATTAAAAACTATCTAGAAATGAAAAAAAATGACTCAGAAAGTTTCTTAGCTTGACACCATTCCCTGGCAACGGTGCCAAAAATGAACTGCCTCACAATAGGTGCTTATTAATCATGCTCAAGGCCTCTCTTAGGAATAGTTTATTCAATCTAAGGATCACTTCTCCCACCATGAGGTGTATTTAGTTTGTCAACCTAGGGACGTATACTTGAAATGGTATGGCACAGTATGTGCACTAAGTCCCTTAAAGAGTATTCTACCTATGTTGCAGGAAGGTAAAATGAATGAAAGGAATCTATAATAGAGCTACAGGAAAGGAAACACACTTACTCCTTACTAAAATGAATGCTACAAATTGAAAACTCTACTTAAGCCTATTCTTTCAACCTAGACCATTCACTAAAAGTATCCTTGTAGGTGTTGCAGGAACATTCACAAAGTACAATGCTGGAGGAAGAAATTATATTCTTCTATCTAGAATACTAGAAATGCTAAAAGTAAATCTACTCTACTCTACTCTAATCCACCTCCCAAGTGGGCCCCCTTGGTTGGCTTCTGCTAATCTATTAACATAGAAGATAAACCAAAAGTCACTTCATTATATTTCAAGAACTGATTACATAAGAATGATACATACAACTGGAAATGAACTTGTGCAAGATACAATAGAAAAATATACTCCAAAACCTCCAAAATTACAAACTAACAGTCCCATCCTTATAAATAGAGTATTGGCTCTTTATTCTAAAATAGAAAAGGAACAATCTGATTGAAACCATGCCAAAGAGGTAAAATAGGAAATGTAACAGCCCATGACATATGCAATGAAGTCTGGGAAACCAAGTCAACATGATGGGAGCATGGAGGGAATATAGCAGTGCTACATCCATGCATTTCTAGAACAGTGGCTCCTCATTTGTAGTAGCCGTGTCTTCTAATGCCATGATGGTTATCCATTTGTAGCTAGTTTTCAATATCCTCTTTCAATACTGTCGACCACTCTCAAGCGACTCCTACTTCCTGGCAGGTTAGTTATCATGCAAAGATATTCATACAAGTAAACTTAATCAAATTGATCCAAATATTAGAACACACATTCTGATTGTTATATGAAATACTCCAATATATATAATATTGGAAAAACATGAAATATCTATTCTACCCATGGGTTTAGTGGTTCTAACTGTACTTTGACATAAGTTCAACTGATTATAAGTCCACAAATGTTTTGGTAATACTTAAAAATAGAGTAAAAATATTAATATAATAGAGATGGTAAATGGTCTCATCATTGACCACAAAAGACAACAAGGATATGGACACTACAGATGAAACATGGCCCGATAATACTATCATTGATCTTACTGGAGAAGATCCTGTAGATGAGATAAAGAAAGATGAAGATGTCACTATTGCCCCAAACCAAATTGAGGAACAAGATACAACAATAGATACTGCACAGATGAATATACCAGGCCAAATTCCATTGTTAATACAAGCTATTAAAATAATCTCACAAAAGGAAAAATCACTGGAGCCTGATGCAAGCATACCCGAGGATAAGGGTAATGATGAACAAAAAGATACAACTGATGAACAAAATGTACTAGATGGAGAACCAAAAGGAACAAATGAAGAGCACAAAGATAAAGGTAAAGAAGAGAAGAAAGATGATGCTACTCCTAAGGATATTGAAGGAGATGCTACAGATAAACCAAAGGTTGATGTGGAGATGTCCACTCCCAACCGACAGGAAGATACCGAGCAACATGCAAAAGACTTAACACCACCAAACCCTTCATTGAGTACATCTGAACAAGAAAAGGATCTCGCTATGGTGCTACATTCAGGTACTTCCCATACAATATCCAAGAAGAAGAAGAAGAAGAAAAACAAACTACAAGTTACATTGGATGAAATAATAAAGATACCAAAATGTGATCCAACTACATTGGATTCTGAATCTCTAATTCAGTATGGAGAAATATGTCAGCGAAAAGCTATGCAAGAAAATCTTAGGAAGGAGCACAAGGAATCACAAGTGCTACAAATGACAAGGGACATATTAACATAGATTGTTCCTGACATAAATGTTGATCACAATGCCCCAATCCTTGAACAACTTACCGTTCTTACCGACGCCATCCAATCACAAAATGTGGATGCAAAAAAAGCAATTGAAGAATGAGCAGAGAAGAAGTACCAGTACAAATTAATAGAGAAAATAAGCCAAGAAGTGGAAGAGAATAAGGTGAAGCTATCTGAAAAAGTAAGTGAATAAAACCTATTATTTTAGAAGCAATAGCCTTAGTTCAAAATTTAAGCACTTTAGAGAAATTCACTAAAGAAAATAGTGAAAAGATTGCAAAACTAGATGTAGATCTAAACTATAGTGCTCAAGGTCTCTCAACAATACAAAATTCAATACAATTGCATTATGTAAAGGTAATGGAAGCTAAGAAGTTGAGACTTCAAATCCAAGAGGCAGAATCCAAGTTTAGGGATGAAGTAACTGAGCTACAGGCTCTACTCTTATCAAATCTTGCAGAAACATATGACAACGACAAGGAATTTGATAGCCACCCCAGAGATGTCAGTCACTGAAAGAGTCTATAATATGCACACCATGATCACACTAGAGCAAATGACACTTGAACACCTACAATAGAAATGGGAGAAGATGATGGAGGACAGGAACAATTCTCACTCCCACATTTTTGACAAGTTGTAAGTGAGTACACCTTTGCCCTTACTATCAAAAAAGGGGAAAATGATATGTATAGGAGGAAATTGATAGGGTACAAAGGGGAAAATGATATGAAAAAAGGAGAAGATAAGGTGAAAAGGAGAACAATATATAGGCAAGTGTACATACATATACTTATACTATACCGACATATACATAGGAGGAGTCATAAATGACAAGGTAAACACATGGTGAACATTACTAAAAATTTTAGTATTTGCACATATAAGTTTTTGATACTAATGTTAAAGGGGGAGATTGAAGACATTATTTTTGACATTAGTATGAAAGGAAAAATAGTTTTGAACTGTCGGTAACACCAACATCGAAAGTCAGAGTTTGGAGAAAACCTGACAGACAAGTTTTCAAGGGAACCTGACGACAAAGTGCAACCTAAAAATGTTACAAGGGAACCCGACAGTGTAACCTGACAAAGAAGACCCAACATAGGAACCCGAAAAGAAGAGTACAGTGCAAACTGACAAAATAGATGACAAAGGAACTCAATAGACCAAAGAGCAACCTGAGCACCAGTCTACCGAGAGACAGTTAGAATCCCAAGAAATGTGGACCTGACTTCCACGTCAGATAAAACTCTTGTGTTTTATATTTATCTTTTCTATTAAACTTAAACCCATTTCTTTAGGGACAAGCAATGTAATTGTAATTGTTTTAATCACTCTAACTAAATGAAAACATGCAAACTAGGAGATCAAGGTCAAGTTGTAAACCTTCGATCAGAGAGTTACATTTTAATACGTGAAACTCACTTAAGTCAAATTCATTGTATATATAGATATGTAATCTATCAAAACACATGTGTGTGCTGATGATTATAGCTGGGGAGCACATCTATGGATCAGACTAAGAGTTTTATGGAGAAGAACAACCAAGGATGAAATTAGTTATCAAGAACAAGAAACAAGGCTACTAAGTAACATAGGTATTGATCAATCACAATAGGTGATACATTATACATGTAATATTTATTGGATCTGTAATCAACAATTGTAGATTGCACATACTCAGGTCATTAAATATTTTTGACTACATTCTAAGAAGTGTAGCAAATAGAAGAAATCCTTGTGAAAGGTGGATTTAACAATCCTTTGTAAATCTCTTAACCAAGTGCACACTAAAAAGTGTTGTTAAAGCTCTTAACAAAGTAAACCTTAACTAGTCTCTACATAATACTCCTAATAGGGTAGATAATTAGAAGTGATCAAAATTGTAAGCCTTAACTGGGCCCTTCCATTCTACAGATAGTGAAGCTTTGTGGGTTTCATCCCCACCACAATTTTTACCTTCTAACAGGGGTTTTCTGCGTAACCAAATCTTGTGTCATGAGTATATACATTTCATGAATGTTTCTATGAATGTTTTGCATGCTTATTGAGTTAATGAATTGATATAACATACACAAAGACAAGATAGCATATATGGTTGGTAATACAATTGATTACTAAAAGGATAAAGGTTAATCTATAAATTGTTTGAGGGTACTGATTCACCCCTCCCCTCTCAGTACACCATTCCATTATTTACAACAAATCTTACTTGGTAAATGCATTGAAATCTATATAAAAGCCTTCACAAAATCAAATGACACCTTCAGAAAATTCCTTTAAAACCCTAGTTCAATTGCGACACCTAGTAGGAGGAGGAAAGGAGAATGTAATAAAATAATAATAAAAACCAAATGAATGGTTGTGTTCTGTGATAGGGTTTTGTTTTCCCTAAGTCACCACCAACCATAAGGCTTTCAGCCTTCATTTAAATTTCTTTCAATTTTCCAACTTTCCCCTGTGGAGATGTTCTTAACTAAGTATTATACTAAGAGTTTTATTTTTATTTTCTTTATTTTTGCACTAACACATAACATAAAATACTGTTAATAAAATAGTAATTATAAATCATTTTTACTAAGCATTATTCAAATAAGTGCAAAATATAGGAAAATTAGAGTTTCATATTGCATAGTTATCTTTGTATGATCAATCACTAAGTAATAGGTTTGCACTACTAGTGAATGATTCCACGTGAAATCATAAACATGTGAATTTTGCTAAGTCAAGGGTCTTTATGAGAAGACCTTGTGGATAGGGGTTGGTTGAATCACTTTAAAGACTAGGAGAGGGTATATAGGGTTTTGAGTCAATTTAGTGAAGATTGGAGCATTTTTTTTTTCTTTCCTTTATGGAGGAATTGGTCATGTTTGACCGTTTCACCCTTTTTGAGCACTTTTGGAGGAGATTTTGGTGCTAAGTTTTTGCCTTATCTTCTGCATCCGACCAGAATCAATTGCTAGCTCTTTCTTTGATGGATTTTTGGAGGGAGTTGGTATTGGATATAGTCTTGGCTTGTACTTATTTTGAGGGAGTTCTTTGTTATGTCAATTTTGGAGACTTAGTGGCTATTTTTTGGTCCTTTTCTTACTTATGGCATACTTTTTGTAACTCAGTTGCATATGCAAAAATTATATTGGAGACCATCTTATTCATAGTATTATTACCTTCATATGTTTTGCAGAGTTGTGCATTTGTGTATGATTGATAAGGTTTTTAGTGAAAGTATTGATTCATTCCTTTCAACTTGTGTCTCGTGTTATGTCGTATCTATGAATTAAGTGTTTTTGTGCAGGTTGCAGTTTGTGTCAAGGGCATTGTTATAGTCCGTTGTAGTGAAATCTATCTTTCCTTCATAGACATATACATTCTCAAACCTCCCTGTAAAATATTTATGCACATGCATGATGAAATAGGTAGTGTAAGTTCACCACTGTGTTTAGGTGTTCAAAGAATCATATTTTTTCCGAATACTGCAAGTTTAAGATTTTGGTGCATCACCTTAGTAGTTTCAATTCAACGGTTAAGTTTATGTAACCTTTCTACCCATTTTCCCATCAAGAAGGTAGTTTTAGTAGGTCATGTAGGTGAAGTATCAGAGAGGAATCCAACCTTCTCTGAAGGTTCTTTCCAAGTTTAGATGACCCACTACCTAGGAAAGTTCTCATGTTATTCTAGAATGCTAAATTTCATGTGATTCAACTAGGGTGCAATTTTTGCATGCCCGGTGGGACCGATAGCTGATTTTTAGTCTTTTCAAGCTTGATGTTACTATTTTATGGTGTGTACAATAGTAGTTTTTTCCTTTGGAGGCAAGAAAGTCACACACTTGACAACTCTGGAGCAATTTTTCATTAGTTTCGAGCAGATGCAGTTGCAAGTATGAGAAAGTAAAGTATGGTTTTTCTTAGTTTTCAAAGTTTATCATGTTTCTCCAACTTACAAGAGTGTTGTTTGTCTTATATTTATGAGAGCACGACTTATCATTCCCCATTTCTTGAGGGTTCTATTTTTACATCTCCTCACCAACCTTATCAACAAGATCCATACACTTTCCACCCTCCCACCGCTGCTCAAGTTTCCTGGCAACATGCCTATCAACAACTACAAGAGAGTGCCTTTAATAATTCTTAGAATTATCCCCAACATGTTACACAAATGATCCTTGATGATGTTATGAATAACTTTCAAGAACAACTGAGGTCTGTGGAACAAGAACATGAGTATAACATGTGGTAAGATGAGCTTTCTTATCAAGCTCATATGCACCAACATGAGATTGAGTCTTGTTGCCCCACTTTTCATCCTGTACCCATGCTGTCATAGTGGAGGATTTTGGAGTCATATAGCCAGTCTGGTCATTCTGAGTCTAGGTCTAAGTCTTTCTTAGGTAGGCTATCTTTGTCGGGTTTCCCTGTCGTTACCTTTCCTTCTCTTAGCCGGGTGGGTTGTTCTGAGGTCTCATTATTTTGGGTAGGTTGTAGATCCTAACCCGACAAAGATTTGTGCTCCAATCGATGTTCTTTCTTAGGCAGAGATCGAAGACTGGTATGGATCGATTCTACAAGTCTCAACGATCCTAATGCAACAAACGGCAAGCAATTTGGTTAAGAAATGAGTGAGAACGAGCTCGGCGGGATTTCAGAAATCATCTTCTCCATGGCGGAATTCTACATAAGAAAGTGATTTTCTGCAAAAGAAGAACTTTGCACTGTGCGGGTTTCGCACCTCTCAAGTGATTTTCTGCAAAGGCAGAACTTTGCACTGTGCGGGTTTCGCACCTCTCAAGTGATTTTCCGCAAAGAAGAACTTTGCACTGTGCGGGTTTCGCACCTCTCAAGTGATTTTCCGCAAAGAAGAACTTTGCACTGTGTGGGTTTTGCACCTCTCAAGTGATTTTCCGCAAGCTTAGTTATAATAAGGTGGGCCTGATTTATTAAAAAGGAATATTATATTATTGTTTTAAGAGATCAAATAAAGCATGTGCTTTAAGTTAAGAAGTCTGTGTACTTAAAAATGACGTGCGGAAAGACAGGTAGTGGCTTCTCCATTATGCGGAAATCGCACCTACTAGGTGCGATTCCCGCAAAGAAGGTTTTTCACATATTGTGGGTTTCGCACCTCCCCATACATTTTCCGCGAAGAGAAGCCAAGTTGCAAATTTCCGCCAAGGAGAAGCTTCAGTCTCATTTTCCGTGAAGAGAAGCCAAGTTGCAAATTTCCGAATTGGAGAAGCTCTTTTCCAATTTTTCGCAATGGAGAAGCAGATTTGGTATTTTCCGCCGGAAGCATTCAGTTTGGGATTTTTCACCAATTGCATTAAAGGCCCGAGTTCAAGATAAAGATGAGGATTCTCGATACCATTTGAGGTTGAAATC
>MU226222.1:67757-125388 GCA_018584345.1 Thuja plicata
TATATATATATATATATATATATATGTATACACACAAAGGTATATACATATACGAATGTAAATATATAAATCTAGGATATCTTCATCTTTGTAAGCATCCATTAGAACTGAAAATAACAAAAAAAAGAGCATAGGAGGAAACCATAGGCTAGGGTTTTGAAATTTAGAATGTATAATGTTTTTAGGTTTTAAATTTTGAGCTTCTTATTTTAGCCTCAACCCTAATTTCAAATTAGGGTTAGGGCTAAACTAGAGTAGTTAGTTGGAAATTTGAATAATAATTTAAAGTGAGTGATTCCTTATTATTTTAAGTATTCAATTTAATGTAATTAGGGGGTTGGCCTTTCTTATAGTTATTTATTTATTTCTTTGTTTTAGGTTAAATGGTTTATAATTTTCTTTTAAATGTGAAAGTGGGTTATTAAGTTAAACAATGTTAAGTGAGAAGGTTTATTTAATGTGATGATAATTAAAATTGATATAGGATGTTGATTATTTAAATTAGATTTGGGGTGGAAATTTAATAAGGTAAATATTCAACCTTAGTGATTACTTTATTTGATTGAAAATCGAGTGCTTTTACAATTAATCAGAAAATTTACTATGGACCTATGTGGTAACTGTAATTTAGAAAATAATTAAGTGACTATATTAAATTTAAGCTTAAGGTAACTTATCATTTTGGAAGATTAAAATATGGTAATGAAATAAAAATTAAATGCAAATTTTATTATAAGTTAATTAATATTAATATTTAGTATTTAAGCAACAATATACTTCATAGTAAGTTGTATTAGAATTAATCCAAGGGTGGATGTTATAGATACTTTTGGTTGGAACTTAATGTCCCCCTTAGGTCCTATATTAATGAATTTAATTTTAATTGAATTAGAGGGTATAATAAGATGATTCTTTATTTAATTAAATTAATGGAGGACTTTTCAAAATTATAGTAAGTGCAATTTATTAAATTAATCTATTAATTACATTAATAACAAGTAGGGTTAGACCTTGAGTCAGTTAAGATTTGTTTAATTGATTATTTTTATGCAACATTAATCACGGATTAAATTAATGCCTAATGTACCCTCGCAAACATTATTTAACAATGCAGTCTAGTAAAATTTCCTTAGGGGTTAGTGAGACTTGAGTTTTAATAAACTTAATTATCTAGATGGGTAAAAAGTATTGATTAAATACCCATGAATTCTCTTGACCCTTACTATTAAAGTTAATTGTTTAATTCAACCTCTCTAAGTTATGTAAAGACATGTTTTGAGACCCTTTTGATCTATCTAGAAAATGTATTCAAATTGGATCTATCAAGGGACATTGACAAGCCAACGCTCATCATGATTCCCCTTAAGGCTCTACTCGCTTTATCTTTTATTATTTAACCAAGTAACTTTGGTGTTCATCGCCACAACAACTTGTAACTATATAGTACAACTTTTAACTTCAAAAAATAATTGTTGGTGTGTTTTACCCTTAAATTTTGGGCATGACATTGTGGTATCAGAGAAAAGTTTCAACACTAGGAACCTTTAACAATTATGCTTCACTTAGAAGTGATTTGTGCTTGGGTAGAAAGCCTATAGTTATGTGGCAACATGCAAATGGTAACCTTAGGAGGACCTAATTTTTGGGTGTCCTAGTATGACAATTATGGAGTACCCCTTATAGGGAATAACCCTAGTAGTATGAGGTTAAGGAAGGATTATTTCTAAGATTGATACACCTTCTTAGGTTGATTAATGCCCCTGTGTGGGCATCTCTATCAAGCTCTTTGGTTTAATGGGTTAGCGTGTGCTTTTAAGTTGGGTGTATAGTGACCCTTATGTGGTCAGTGGTGTGGATGTTCATCCATCGTGGTAGTGATGCCACTTGTTTAAATCAATAGATGGAATTACTAAGTTGACCCCTTGTTGACAAGAATGCTTAGCGCCCCTTGGGTAGCTTGCTTGGTCGTGCTCCTATGAGGTCCATTTTATTTATGGTGTCCCTGCAGGGCTTGAGGGACTATTGACTTGCTCCTTGAGGAGTATGTTGTGTTGTGCATACTCTGTTATGGTATCAGTATGAGAGATATTTAATACAACCAGGATGTGCTTAGATGCCTTAAATTTTTGCATAGTCATGGGTCCTTTTGTGGACCAATATATTTGTGCACTACAGTGAAGTTTATAGTGAGAATCTTCCTTTTGGTGGATGGAAAAGTGATTAGCTAAGGTGGTATAAATCGGGTTAATGTTCCTTGTCTCTAGATTTTTTTGGGGGAAAAGATGTAATATTTTTGTGAATGTGCATGTTCTAATGTGTTATATTACTGCCAAGACATCACATACACCTAGAATCTTTTCCTTGTGACTCTACTTTTGTCGTAGATAGAGTGTTATAGGACCTTTATAAGTGGAGTTTAATCTAGTTTTGAGAAGAGTCCATTTGATCACTATTCAATAACACTATGAGTATGATGAGATTTTCCTCTGAGTGTTTGGGTCTTATGTTACTAACTGGAGATGATTCTTAGGGATAGGTTAGATGGGTGATATCTTAAATCTTGGAAAGTATTGTGTTAGAGAGATAAGATGAAATTTTTTTTGTTCTTATATATTGCTACAGTTACCAGTAGTATAGTGGTGCATAGTTGGGGTATGATCATATCTTTGGTTGATAAGTGAGTGATGGGTATGCATCCTATGTCTCTTCAGAAGTGGTGCCTCATAATCATGTGGTGGATACTCCCTCTTAAGTGTTTGTTTTCAATCATCTTGTTTGTGCATGACTTTCTTAAACTCTTTATTTATTTTCTTGGTGGGACTTTCTACATGTTGTGTGGGCTAGCACCTTTCGGTTATTAGTCACCAAAATTTTTGTATCTATTTCTTTATGACATTTTCAAATATGGTTTATTGTTAAAATGAGATCATTTTTGGTTTTATTGTTGAAATTGATAATTTTTCGCAATTGGGTTTTAATTTCTATTCATGGTGGCTATTCCAAATGTTTTCATCTGCTGCCCAGTCCTATGTTTTGTGATTCTATCTTGGCCAATGTGGACCACGAATAGTCTGTGTAAAAAAGGGAATACCTAGGAAAATATGTTATCTTGCATAATACTAAAGTTGAGAGACAGGAATCTCCGCTTTAATAGTTGGTGAAGTGAGACTCATATTTTTTTGGTTAGGAAGGGATTGTAAGCTTGTAATAATAGTTAAATCATGGAATCATAAGCTACTTCACAACATACAAGTTATAATTTTCCTTGTGTGGGTGCTCGTACCCGCACCATGCAATTATCAGTAAGTATATACCATCATGGAAAGGAATAAGGTGGCATTGTTATATCTTAAGGGTAAGGGGTAATTGGATGTAGCAACTACCTTTTTTGGTGAGAATATTAGAATCTTGCATTAGTTTCTTGCATGCATTCCTTGTGAGATTTCTTCTCATCCTTGATGTGTGTTTGAATGTGTGATTTTCACCCCCTTTTTTTTTCTAAGCAATGTTATGATGGATAGTTGGGGACAACTTAACCAACTTTGAGTTTTGACCCTATTGTGTACTTGGATGATCTTGTAAGGATTTTATGATTACAACCTATTTAAAAGTATGCATATGTTATAGTGTTGGTTAAACCTTTCCCTATTGGTGGAATTGCATGTTATATTATTGGGGGATACTAGAGGATGGTTCATTGACACCTTGTGAAGGTGGGATATGGGTTTAGTGGGAAAGTGATCCTAGTTCCAAGGGATGATTGATCTCTCATCTCCATAAGATCATCATTTCTCCTATGCTTGGAAGATTTGTTTGTGATTTATTTATTCCCTCAAAAGGAAGAAATGCATTGGCCTCTATCTCTATAAGTAACCTTGCATGTGAGAGAAAACCTTGTATGTGTGTATTCCTTGGTGCACCTGAGTTGGGGAAAACACCACTAGAAAGTATATATTTGTGATAGATACTTACTAGCTTTCTTGCAATTTCTTGATTAGGACTCTCTGAGTTCCCAATCCTTTGAAGAACCTAACCATAACTCCTAGGATCTTCCAATCCCTCTTCAATCTAGTTTAGGAATTATTCAATGCCCCTCTCAAGGTGACAAAATTTATTGATTTCACTAGGCTATCTACCTTCATGCAATGTTCAATCTCTCAACTCTTTTGGCTTCCATCCAATAGCTCTTCCTTGCCTAATTTCTTTTCTAAGTGTTTGTAGGGGTTCAATAATATTCTATCATCCCTTTAAAATTCATCTTTATCCATTTTATTTAGGTTTTAAATCTCTTCTTCATTGAGTTCAAGTTTTTACATCAATTTAGGCTAGTAGCCCTATTAGGTCTATTAGGCCTAATTCACTAGTTTTTCCCTTTTCTTGCAAAATTTCTTCAAACAATCCTCTAAAAAAATGTAGTATTATGACACCGTTTATGGAGTTAGCTACTATTTTATAGGTCTCCCTTCCCCAACTTGTCTGTACAGGTGATTCCTATAATCAAGGGCTTTAGGGCTATTTGGGATTCTCAGAACCAATTAAGGGTTTTAGGCTTCAAATAACCATCAAATGGATTTATCAAGAGCCAATAATCTTCTAGGATCTCTTAAAAAACCCAAAAAATCATAAAAAATCCTTGGATTAAATCCCACACCTTACTCCTGCATTCAAACACATTTCTTCCTCTGCAAGCTCCTAGCCAGGTTTCACTGGACTCGCCTAGGGCTTGCTTGAAAAATTATCAACCTCAATTTATAGGCCTCCACCAAGTATGTCTACACTTTATAGAGACTCACCTAACATTTCACAAAGGTCCATGATGATTCCATTGTAGGGTTTCATGTGGGAGTAATTTCTTTACAATGCATTCCTGGACAGGCCAGTGACTGGTTAATTCACAAAACTATTTACAAAACTAGTTAAATGCGATGAAATAAAATTATTAAAAATGCCAAACAAAAAATAAAAATCCTATTTAAAATATTAAAACACAAATAGACTGGATTCAATCCATTGAACACAACTTGTATTCAAAACTTCACAAACTGTTTAGTAATAGAGAGTTACATAGCCAAATAAACTTAATTCAAAACTTGAAAATTTCACCAACCCCTGGGATTTGGGCTCCTTATGGATTATATAAGCACTCATTATAGGTGTATGTGGTTTTAATACCTACCATACCCTAAAAATACCATTTTATCTCGATTAGGACAATGTTGTCATGCAACTTTGAAAAATTGCAAATGTTGTCATGACAACATTTTGACAACTTTTGTAATTTTAACTTTAACCTATTCGAATGACCTCCAATCTTTATAAAATGATGGATTAACATCATAGAAGAAATTTTAGGAAAAAATAAACTCTTTCCTAACCTATTTAGGTCTTTTGGACCAAATACCAATGCCAAGCCTAAACATAGACTTACACATAAAACAACTACTATAGGATCAAAACACATCTAGATTAGATGAAGTCTAACCTAGATCTTATAAACACACAATATATATCAAAATATAGTTATAAACCTATCTCTAACCTTGATAGGGTCAATACAAGCCAAAATTGGCTAGGACCTTGAGCTTAAGTACTAGGTGCTCCTGCACCATTCTCCCAAACAAAAAGAACTTAAGTCACCATTGAAGTGACAAAGTTAGGATCAATTGCTAAATTTTGAAACTTTGTCTCCTTGAGGTATGTAGCCTCTACATTTTATTTCCTTTTCTAATTGATCAAATGCTCCTAATAAGTCTTATACCTGGTCTTTTGGCTCACTCTTGAACTCCATACCTTCTATTCTATTGGTGTTGAGGTGGAGGGTAACTGAAGTTATTCTACTTCATTGATCACCTCTGTGAGACTTTGATCAGGATAAGGAACTGGACCTTTGTATAATACCAAGTCTACCACATTGAAGACAGGAGAAAGTCCTATATCCTCAGGAAGCTCTACCTTATAAGCATTGTTTCCATACTTGGCCAGAATAACACAGGGTCCCAAGCTTCTTTTTTGAAACTTGTTTGGGAATCCCTTCTGCAATATTGCCTTTTTCAAGTGCACCATCACAAGATCTCCCACTTGGAATTGAAGATATTTCTTCTTTAAATAAACTTTCCTCTTGATTTTGGTAATGTTCTATGTCAATTAATTCTTAACTGAATCATGAACCTCTTTCAATTCATGGGAAAATTCTTTTGCATACCCACTCCTTGAGGTTCAATCTCCTAACTCTTTGAGCTCTATAATACCTCTTGGATGTATCCCATAGAATACTTCAAATGGGCTTCTGACAGTGGTCCTATTGGCTATATCATTATATGCATATTTATCTTGGGCTAAGATTTGGTCCCAAGTCTGACCATACTCCTTAGTTAGGAACCTTAGAAGGTTACCTAGGCTCCTATTTACCACCTTAGTCTAACCATATATCTAAGGATGGTATGTAGACCCAAAAGAAAGATTGGTGCCAAGCTTGTGCCATAATGTTTTCCAAAAATAAATCATAATTTTTGAGTCTCTATCTAATACTATACTGAGAGGCAATCCATGTATGTGTACAAATTCCTTGAAAAAAATTGAGAAATCTAACAAGCATCATGGATAGTCTTCCAAGGTACAAAATGTGCTATTTTACTGAATCTATCCACTATGACATAGATGCTATCATACCCCTATTTTGTCTTGGGTAAGACAACCAAAAAATTCATGCTAAGGCATTCCCATGGTCTACTTGGAATGGGAAGGGGTTGATAGAGACTAGCATTGGAAGATGTTCCCTTATCCTTTTGGCAAACAATACAACATTCTACATACTTCCTAACATCAAGATTCATTCTTGGCCAATAATAGTATCTTTGAACTATCTCTTGAGTCTTATTGACTCCAAAATGTCCACTAAGGGCTCCATTATGCTTTTCTTAAATAAAATTTACCCTCATTGACCCTCTAGGTACACAAAGATGACCACCTCCAAACAAAAATTCACTTTGCAAAGTATAATCAAAGAAATCACCATGAAAATGACTTTGATGCTCCTTGCATATATTGTAGGCTTTTGCAAAGTCTCCATCCTTTGAATATAGGTCCTTGAAGCTATCAATCCCAATGCTCTTCAATTGAACCTCTTTTACTGTCAAGAGTCTCCTACTTAGTGCATTAACAACTTTATTCTGTTTCCCCTTCTTATGCTTGATGGTGAATGTATATGCTTGTATGTACTTCAACCATTTCATATGCTTATGACTGAGTTTCTCTTGGGAATTGAGGAAACTTAGGGCCTGGTTGTCTGTATAAGCCACAAATTCCTTAGGAATGAGGTAGTGTCTCCATTTTGTTAAGGATTGGAATAGAGCATACAACTCTAGGTCATAGGAAGAGTAATTTCTCTTTGATAATCCATAAAAGATCACAAGCTATCATTAGTATACAATAAAATAGTTTTGGTCGGTCATGTTCACTGAGCATAGCATTCACTGAGCGCAGTAATCACCAAAATGTTTTCAACACTGACTAGTATATCACCTGAGAACCATTCTACAGAGACATCACTGAGCACTAGTCTATAGAGGCATCACCGAGCACCAATCTACACTAAGAGACAACATTTCACCAAAAAAGTGGATCTCAACTACACGTCAGCTAAAGAACTTTAATCTTTAAAATAGTTTTTTTGCTTAGCTAGATAACCAGTTCTTGTAGATCAAGAAAAGTGTTAATTATGGATTTAATTAGTTATCTGATTGTATTCATGCAAACTAAGAGATCAAGGTCAATTTGTAAACCTTTGATCTTAGAGTTTTTCAAGAAAAGTGTGAACTCTAATTAGGTCAAAATATTGTATATATAGATGTAATAATCAATCAAGAACATGATTATTGTAGCCACCAAGGACATCTATGGATTAGATAGAGAGTTTCATAAAAAAGGATAGATAAAGAAGAATTTAGTTTATGAAGAACTACATTCAAGGCTACCAAGAAGAACAAAGGTATTATCCATCACAATAGGTGATATAAATTTTGTGAACTTAATGGATCTATAATTAACAATTTGAGATTACAGCAATTGGGTCATATATTTTGTTACTCTAACAATTTTAGAAAACAAAAAAATCCTTTCACAAGGTAGACTTAATAGTCTTTATGTAAATCTCTTAACCAAGTGCACACATACATTGTGTTGCTAAAATATCCTAACTGAGTAGACTTAACAAGTCTGACATGTTACTCCTAACTGGGTAAGATCATCAGTAGTGATCACAACTTGTAGCCCTCACAAGCACCTTCCATTCTAGAGATAGTGAAGCTTTGTGGGTTTCATCTCCACCACAGTTTTTACCTTCTAACAAGGGTTTGTACGTTATCAACACTTGTGTCATGTGTAAATGAGTTTCATGAATGTTTCAATGTTTTTTTACATGAATTTACATTTATGATATGATATTGCATGCATGAAGTAGAAAAACTATAATGGTCGATTATGCAAGTAATGAGTACTACGGTTTAAATTGTAAAAGTTTTAAGGGTACTGATTCACCCCTCCCCTCTCAGTACACACCCTTCTATTATTCCAATAATTGGTATCAGAGCTAGTTATCTTATTTGGAAAATTTTAATCACTTGACAGAAAAGATATTACAATGGAAAGGTATAAGCTTGATAAAATAATTGAGAATCAGAAGTTGCAAATACAGATTTTCTTTGAGCAATACAAAGAGGCAAGAAAAAAAATGAAAGAGTTATTGGCTGAAAGAAAAGTCATGGCATCTCTTTACAATGAAACTGACTATCATGAAGAAGAGATACCTGACCTATTTGATTCATCTAGATCTAGATTTGGTAGTACATCTAACACATCTGAAGGAACCAATGCAGATCTAAATGAAATCAATCAACATCTAACTGAACAAGTGAAAGTACTACAGATTGGTCAAGAGACACAGATGGTAAGGATGATTTATGTTATGAATAATGAAAGACAAGATGAACAAGAAAGAACTTTGGCTATTAATGATAGGAGAAATATTACTGAAAAGTTGCAAGAGAAATAATCTGAGATACAAAGAATTACCGAGCATCACCTTGAGACCACCAATAAAATATTTCTTATGAGTCATGAGGTCAACTGAGTGAACATGGAACTTGCTAGAAAATTGGAAGCTATTAGTGAGCTAAAGGAATAAAATGAGAAACTGAAGCATGAAGTGAAGATTCAACAACATAATAATATGATCAAGAAAGCTGAAGATAGTACAAAAAGAATGGATTAATTTCAAAATGGACAAAGAAGACTCAACAACAATATTGGTTTAGGGTATACCGAGCATGAAGAATCATCAAACTGGCTGATCAAATTAATGTCTACACAAATCCAAAATAAAAGAAGTGTTCATGTAATCACTGTGGAAAACCAGGCCACACATCAAATTTTTGCAAGAGCAAAGCAAAAGCTATTCCTAAAACTACTTCTACATTCATAGGTAATTTTTATAACTATAACAAGAATGGACATAAAGCACATGAATACAGATCTAAGATGAACAAACAAAAGAATAAATATTACATGGAAAAACATTATCCTACTTGCAACATGCATGGCCACACATTTAATGAATGCATGAAAAAGATAAAGAAATCCTAGAAACCTAAAGAACAAGAAAATGCATATCAACTAAGAAGAGTCGGTAATACATATGTTTGGGATTAAAAAACTTGGGTAAATTGCACAACATGTGGTAGATATATAATTGCTAACTGTTTGAGGAAATAGATAAGAAGATCTAGAAATTGGACTAACCCTGGAATGACATGATTACACTATCATAAGGTCGTTCACTTAAGTAAATACTACTCACACCAAGGAGAAGGAGGCCACACTTAGCCTCGAGCACATATTCATCAATGACATCAAGGATGTCAATCCAATTGACTTAACCACAGAAGAAAGTATGATAATGGATGATATTCCTGATATATTGAAAGAATTAGGGGAAACACCATATATAATTGTACAAGATATCACTTAAGGGGATCCTGATGATGATGCAAAGGTTGGTGAAGATGTCACTAAAGCCACTGAGCCAACAAATGAAAAGGACACTACTAATGTTGCACATGCACTTGTACCAGGTAATATGCCTTTATTGATGCAAGAAATCAATATAATGACTGAATCATAGTAGACACCACCTAACACTGAAGCAAACATAGAGGACAAATACCAATAGAGAGGAAAAACTGAGTGATGCAACCATCGAGGACATTGGAAAGGAAGACAAGGCTGGAGGTCAAGAAAAAGTTCAAACAGAGACATCTACTACCAAATAATAGGTCTAGACCAAGAAACCTAGCAATGGCACCACACCTCCTAATAAATCAATGACTAAAACCGAGCAACAAAAGGCTCTTTCTATAGTACCTCTTTCCCTTGCTAGGAGAAACAATCAAAAGAAGAAGAACAAGAAAATTAAAGCCCCCATCACACTCGATGCGATAATAGACATACCAGACTGTGATCCAAGAACACTTGATCCTAAGTCACTGACAAGATATGGGGAGCTATGCAAAAGGAAAGAACAATAGGACGAGCTCAAAATGGAGCACCAAAATTCACAAGTCCTGGAAAAAAACAAAGGAAATTCTATTGTAGGTAGTGCCTGACACATAGATTGATCAAAATGCACCCATCATTGATCAACTAGCAATTCTAACCGAGGCAATCACACAACATAATGTAGACACCAAGAAGGTAATTGAGGAACAAGAAGAAGAAAAGTATCACTACAAACTCACTGAGAAAATTAGCCAAGAAGTGGCAGAGAACAAGGTGAAACTATATGAACTAGTAACTACATTAGAACCTGTTATTTCACAAGTAGTTACCATAGCTCAAAATTTGTGCACACTAGAGCACTTCACTACCAAACATAGTGAACAGATAGAAAAAATAGATGAAGATCTAAAGGATAGTGCACTAAGTCTACAAACCTAGCCAAATGCATTCCAAATGCATTATGAAAGATTGTAGAATCTAAAGTGTTATGAATTGAAATTCAAAAGGAAAAAATCAAAACCATAGATGAAGTAACCGAGCTATAGGACATGTTACTATCAAATCTCACATTATTGTTAACACACGTGACAATGAAAAAGAATCTAATTGCCACCCCAGAGATGTGAGTTAGAGAAAGCATATATGACATGCACACTCAACTCACTTTGGAGAAAATGACCCTAGAGCACTTGAAGGATAAATGGGTAAAGCTGATGGTAGCCATTCAACAATCTCATTCACACATTTTTGACAAGCTATAAGTTATACATCTTTGTCACTACTTTCAAAAAAGGGGGAAACATGTACATACCTTGTATCTACATACTGAGGCATGCACATAGGGGGGAGTCATTGTGAAAGTACAACACTTGGTATATATACTATACATATTATTTTTTGATACTAATGCCAAAGGGGGAGATTGATCATCCATAAAGGATTAGAAGTTTTCATTAGTATACAAGCTGACAGTTTTGGTCGGTCATGATCACCGAGCGACAACACTCATCGAGTGTAGCATTCACCAACAGCAGTGATCACCAAAATGTTTTGAACACTGACCAGTATATCACCCAAGCACTAGTCTATAGAGACATCACCGAGCACCATTCTATAGAGACATCACCGAGCACCAGTCTACACTAAGAGACAACATTTCACTGAAAAAGTAGAACTCAACTACACGTCAGCTAAAGCACTTTAATCTTTAAACTTGTTTTTTTCCTTAGCTGGATAACCATTTCTTTTGGATCAAGAAAAGTGTTAGTTGTGGATTTAATTAGTTAACTGATTGTATTCATACAAACTAGGAGATCAAGGTCAAGTTGTAAACCTTTGATCTTAGAGTTTTTCAAGAAAAGCATGAAACCTAATTAGGTCAAAATCTTGTATATATAGATGTAATAATTAATCAAGAACATGATGATTGTAGCCACCAAGGACATCTATGGATCAGACAAAGAGTTTCACATAGAAGGACGAATAAAGAAGAATTCAGTTTATGAAGAACTACATTCAAGGATACCAAGAAGAACAAAGGTATTATCCATCACAATAGGTGATATACATTTTGTGAAATTAATGGATCTGTAATCAACAATTTGAGATTGCAGCAATTAGGTCATATATTTTTTTACTCTCTAACAATTGTAGCAAACAACAAAATCCTTTCATAAGGTAGACTTAATGGTCTTTATGTAAATTTCTTAATCGAGTGGACACATACATTATGTTGCTAAAATCTCCTAATCGAGTAGACTTAACAAGTCTGACATGTTACTCCTAATAGGGTAAGATCATCAGAAGTGATCACAACTTGTAGCCCTAACATTCACCTTCCATTATGCAGTTAGTGAAGCTTTGTGGGTTTCATCCCCACCATAGTTTTTACCTTCTAAAAAGGGTTTTTGCATTATCAATACTTGTGTCATGGGTAAATGAGTTTCATGAATGTTTCAATGGTTTTTTACATGCATTTACATTTATGCTATGATATTGCATGCATGAAGAAGAAAAGCTACAATGGTTGGTTATGCAAGTAATGAGTACTAAGGTTTAAATTATAAAAGTTTTAAGGGTACTGATTCACCCCTCCCCTCTCAGTACAAACCCTTCCATTATTCCAATATCTCTTTGCATCACTGAGCTTCTCACTGTGAAAATAAATTAGTCTTTCATCCTAGCTCAAGACAACTCCTATGGAAATGTAGCTAGCATCACACCCCACAGTAAAGTGTTTCTCAAAGATAGGGAGAACCAAAATGGGTTGATTACCTATCTTATTCTTCAACAACTCAAAACTCTGATTTTCTTGATCATTCCATTGGAACTTGGTTCTCATTCTACCCTTGATGGTGTCTAACATAGGTGCACATATAGCATTGAAATTTTTGATGAACTTTCTATAATATTGAGCCAAACCATGAGAATCTTCTCACCTCTTTAGCAACCTTAGGAGTAGGCCAATTGAAAATTTCCTCCACCTTGCTTGGATCCATTTTGAGATTTCCATGTGATAATAAAAAGACAAGGTACACTAGTTCCTACTTCATGAACTCACACTTGTCCAAATTTATCATTAGCTTTTCCTCATGAAACTTTTTAAACACAACTTGTAAATGTTTGAGGTGTTCTTCTCTAGTCTTGCTAAAGTTCAAGATATCATGAAGATATACAACTACAAACTTACCAATAAAGTCTTTCAACACCTCGTTCATTAGCCTCATAAAAGTAATAGGGGCATTAGATAGCCCAAATGGCATGACAATCCATTCATACAAACCCTCAGTGGTCTTGAAGGCATTTTTCCACACATCCCCTTCTTTGACCCTAATTTGATGGTACCCACTCTTGAGGTCAATCTTAGTAAAGTACTTGGCATCCCCTAAATAGTCTATTAGGTCTTCTATCCTTGGGATGGGGAATCTACACCTAATGGTGATTCTATTTATGGCCCTAGAATTAGTGCACAACCTCCAAGTACCTCCCTTCTTAGGGGATAAGATAGTAGGAACAACACATGGACTAATACTTCTCCTAATCAGACCTTGGTCTATAAGCTCTTGGATTTGTTTAGAAATATCCTCATTTTGTTGGGGTGTCATTTTGTAAGAAGCTTTATTAGGAAGTGTGGATCATGGGATAAAGTGTTTCTAATGGCTAAGGGCTCTTTTAGGGGGTAGGGCAGTTGTTTGTCCATCACTTACTATGTCTTGGAACTCTTTCAACATCTCTTGAATCTCTACAGGCAACTCTGTCTTCTTCTCTTCCTTCTCTTCTTTGGGCTTCAACACAAGTGAATACCCTACTCCTTCACCTTCTTCTAGGGTCTCCAAGAACTCTTTCTCACCTAATAAAATAACATTATCTCATGTTGACCTTGCTTCCCCTTCTTCTAACAAGGACTGTATCTTAAAGGTAACTCCGTCCTTCCTGAATGAATAGACATTCTTTGCCCCATCATGCACGGCTTGCCTATCAAACTACCAAGGACTTCCCAAGAGGAGATGATATGAGTCCATTGGCAAGACATCACATAGAACTCTATCTTTATACCTCCCAATGGTGAAGTCTACCCATGCTTTCTCATTAACTAGGACATGTTGTCTCTTTTTCAACCAAGTGAATCTGTAAGGATTTTTGTGAGGAATCCTTTTCAATTTGAGTTTAGTAACTACCTCCTCTGACACAATATTATCAATTGACCCTGAGTCAATGATGACTTTACAAACTTTCCCCATGATTTTTCATTTCATTCTAAACAATGCCCTTCTATGACTGGTCTCTTCTCTCACAGGTTCTTTGATGAGTGTTCTTCTTATCATGAGGTTTTATCCTTCTTCTAACTCCAAAGGTACCTCTTCTTTCATGTTACTAGATGTCTCTTCTTGGACATAACTCACCCTTATTTCACTCCCTTGTGAAGTAGACCCCTTCTCTGGACATCTATAAGCTGGATGTCTTAACTGGTAGTAGTGATAGCACTTCATGGTCGTGAAGTATGATCCTCTTCCTTGGCCACTATTCCTTCCTCTTCCACTACTTCTTGAACCTATACCTCTGTTATACACTCCTCTTCTTGAGATACTTTTTTCTCTGCCAAATTTGTCTCACCTTGTGTCTTTGATTATGTACTCCTACCTAAAAAACCTCCTCTATGGCCTCTTCCATCTCTACCTCTTCCTCTTCCTCTATTATTGTTTGATTCTTTCTTATTCCTTAATTTCTCTTCCACTTTGATAGCTAATTGATGCCATCTTTGCACTATGATAGGAGTCAAGAGACTTATTTCATCTTGGATATTCCATTTTAAGCCATTCAGATATATGGCTACCTTTATACTCTCATCTTTTACCACTCTAGACCTCATGTACAATCTTTGAAACTCCTATGTATAAGACTTGACATCTAACTCTTTCTACCTAAGATTATGTCTTTTCTTATTCAATTGGATTTCGTAATCCTATGGTACATAGGCTTATCTCACCTTTACTACCATATCTTTCCATGTAGCTATTGGCCTATTTCCTTCTTTCTCCCTCTCATCTTGGATGAACTTCCACCAAGTGAGGCCAGATCTTCTAAGTCTTTATTTTTCTACTTTCACCTTTTGGGCTTCAATTATTCCATCACATTCAAAGTGGTTTTCAAGACCCTCAATCCAATCCAACACCACCTCTAGTTCCATCTTACCACTGAAAATAGGTATCCCCTTTAGGGATCTCCCAATTAGGTCTTTAAATGCTTTTTGGAATGGTTCTTCATTTAAGATAGGTTCTAGTTTAGGGACCTCATCCTCTAGAGCCACTCCTTTATTCTTTCCTTCCACCTTATCCTTTACTTCTTTGGTCTTTTCATCTACCTGATCTAACTTTTACTCCAATTGAACCAATATTTCTCTGAGAAACGTTTTGTCCTCTTCTTTCTCATCCACCTTCTTGGATAAATTTTCATTAGTCACCATTGTCGATTCTCTTCCTGACTATTCTGGTTGTAGAATCAACCCACAAGCCTAATATTATAGGCTATGATACCAATGTGATATATACTTACTAGCTTGCTTGCACTTGCTTGATTAGGACTCTTTGAATTCCTAATCCTTCCAAGACCCCAACTCTAACTCCTAGGATATTCCAAGCCCTATTCAATATATTTTATGACTTCTTCAATGCCCCTCTCAAGGTGACAAAATTGAGTGCTTGACTAGGCTATCTACCTTCATGCAATATTTAATCTCTCAACTCTTTGGATTCCATCCAATAGCTCTTCCTTGCTTAATGTATTTGCTAAGTGTTTTCAAGGGTTCAAGAGCATTCTACCATCCCTTTCAACTTCATCTTTATCCCTTTGATTTAGGTTTTGAAGATATTCTTCATCGAGTTCAATTTTTTACATCAATTTAGGCTAGTAGCCCTATTAGGTCTATTAGGCCTAATTCACTAGTTTTTCCCTTTTCTTACATAATTTATTCAAATAACCCTCTAAAAAAATGTAGGATTCTAACACCCTTTATGGATTTACCTAAATTTTTGTAGGTCTCCCTTCCCCAACTTGTACGAATAGGTGATTCCTATAATCAAGGGCTTTTAGGGCTATTTGGGATTCTCAGAACTAGTTGAGGGTTTTAGGATTCAAAAGTCCATCAAATGGATTGATCAAGAGAAAATACTCTTCCAATTTCTCTGAAAAATTCCAAAGAATCCTCCCAACTCCTTGTATTCAACCCCACACCTAAACTCCTGCATTCAAACACATTTCTTCCTCTGCAAGATCCTAGCTGGGTCTCACTGGACTCGCCTAGGGATTTCTTGAAAAATTAGCAACCTCCATTTACAGGCCTCCATAAAGAATATGTAAACTATAAAGAGTCTCCACTAACATGTCTTAAAGGTCCATAATTATTCCATGGCAGGGTTTCATGTGGGAGCCACTTCTTTACAATGAAGTCCTCGACAGGCTAGTGACTGGTTAATTCACAAACTATTTACAAAACTAGTTAAATGCGATGAAAGAAAATTATAACCAATGGAAAACAAAATATAATAATCTTATTTACAAGAATCAAACACAAAGAGACTGGATTCAATCCATTTAACACAACTTGTATTGAAAACTTCACAAACTATTCAGAAACAAAGAGTTACAGAGCCAAATAAACTTAATTCAAAACTTAAATATTTCACCAACACCCAGAATTTGGGCTCCTTAGGGCTTATATAAACCCTCCTTATAGGTGTAGGTGGTTGTGATACCTACCATGCCCTAAAACTACCATTTTTTCTTGATTAGGACAATGTTGTCATGCAACTTTGAAAAATTGCAAATGTTGTCATGACAACATTTTGACAACTTTTGCAATTTTAACTTTAACCTATTCGAATGACATCCAATCTTCATAAAATGATGAATTAATATTTTAATCACCCAAAAATGGTCTAAAAAACCCATATCCCCTTTTCTCAAATAATTTGGTCTTAATAAATCCTGAATCTAAGACATTATTGCTAGACACTAAATTATTGAGCATTTAATCAAACTTGCTTACATAATTTTAATATTAACTTGTTGAATCAAATCATCAATCATCAAAGCCTAAACCCAAAAAGAATAAACATTGGGATAAAATAAAAAATTCCTAAGTCTCAAAAAGTGAACCCATTCACACATGGGTGTGCACTCAAAAATCAAATAAAACAAATAAAAGAGAGGAAAATACTAATTTTGTCTTATTCTCCTCATAAGTTGGCCAATCAAAATCACTTTATCATCTCACATATATTGAGAGGAATTGCATCTCCACCATTGATCAAATTATTTTTCCTCTTAATCTCAACCACTCATTCCTTGGAATCTCTTATAAAAGGGATAACTCCCTTTGCTCATGGCTAGACTTGATAGATTTTGGAGAGACATGCTAGTAGTAGATAACAAGAAGACTTGGAGTAGAGTTACAATACTATTTTCATCCTAGATTTCATAGTGCATGCATAGTTTATTTACTCTCATGCTAGTTTCTTGCACTTTTTCATTGTTTAGCTTCATTTCTTAGCTTAATGGCATGCTAGTTCTAATCTCATGGCTTAATCTATATGCATGGTTCTCTCCATTTCTAGCTCAAATCTTGCATTCTAGTTTCATTTATCATAGTTTCTATGCATTTCATTTGATAGTCCATGCACTCTCATTCTCAAGCTTTCAAGAGCAAAGTATGCAAGTCTATGCATCATGCTCCATATTGCATTGAATCTTCCATTTTGGAGTAGTCAAGTCACTAATTTCTCTATGTCTAATCTGATGGACAAACATGAGAATTACACTCGCTTCAACTAGGAAGCAATAAGCCAATTTCTAAGGGTTTTGATCATGCTTTGAATCTTATGTTTTGCTAACCCCTTTTGATGCAATGGTTTATTGAAGTGTTTGGTTGTAGATTCTAGTTGCACATTTTACCACACACATTTTTGGTGCCCACTGTGGGGTAGAAAGTTACATTTTGCTCCATTTTTATGATTTTTTGCATATTTGTACAAAACTGCGCTTTCTGTCGTATTATTCTCTGTTCTCTGTCGTATGGAAAATTGCAGATTAGTACTTTGTCATATGAGAACAAGTGTATTGTTGTATGATCTTTTATAAATTGCCTTTTGTCGTATCAGACCATTAGATTTTTCGTATGAGCTTTGGTGAGACTCTGTTTTGTCGTACGGGATTTGATACCAGTCTGTATTCTGTACTTTGTCATTTTAGAAACAACAAGCATTTTTATGGTTTCTCTTGGGCTAATTTTTGCTTTCTAATCCTTGGCATGTCTTCTTTGGAATTTTTATTATCTATTTTTGCAGCCTAACTGGTTTTTGCAAAATGTTTTTGAGGAAGATTCGCTTGCCAAAGCTATACTTGCACACTACTTTTCTTGATATAACTACAAATGATTTGTGCTTGTAGGATGCTTGTCAAAGAAATTTTTTGAAATTACTAATGGTGTTTGTAGGTTGTCTTGAAATTACATCAACCAAATGATCATGCTTGTTAGCATTTTCCTTTGATTCATAGGCACATAGATTAATTAGAGGATCTTTTTGTTTGGCTTGAAGCAAGTGTTAGGGGAGTATGCTCTCTTCCCTTTGGGAAGATCAAAAACCTAGACTCACTTACTTTGTGCTAAGAAATTAAATCTTTGGGGAAAATAACTTAAAGTGTGTCTTGTGTGTGTGCAGAGAAAATGATATTGGATAGGAGAGTATGCTCTTTTCTCCTTGAGGGAAAATTAGAAATCTAGACTCCTTTTTTTTGCCAATCATTTAATTTTCAAGCTAAACCTTTAGAGGGACTATCAAGGGATTAATCTCTTGGGAATGACCTAAGTGGGGAACAAGCGAACCTGGCTACTTCCACCCCACTATATTCAAATGCTTCCTTCAATCAAAAGAGAGGGAAGACATGGATAGTTTTATCTTCAATGCTTTCTCATTTGTAGGGCCTTTTGCCCTAGTCTTGCTAAGCAAGAGCTACATTTGATTGGGTGCTTGTAGGGCCATTTTTGGTCTCAATCTTGTTTACAAGACTATAAGGGAGATACATTCAACTTGTGTAGGGCCGAGAGGTCTCAATCTTGCATGCAAGACTATACATTGTGGGTGCTTGTAGGGCTATATGCCTTAATTTTTCTTGCAAAACTATAGGGGATAGTCATGAATGGATGAAATTACTACACACCTTTAGATAGAGGCTACCCGATCTACCTCAAAAAGTATCATAATCTTTGCGCAAGGATCGATCCAAGTGGACTTTACTCGGATCAACCCAAGATTTTTACACCCAACATATGTATTCCCAAGGACGTTTGAAAGCATGAATGTGGCATGGGGTAGCTTATGTGATTCAAGCATTTAGTCTCTTTCCAAAACCCACAACGTGCCTAGTCCTGACAAAAGCCAATATCACTTTGTGTGAGGTGAAGGAATATCAAGTGTGGGCAAAGATTGTGATACTAAGCCAAATTGAATATAGGGTAGAAAGTGTTTGGTTCTTTACATCTTGTGTTTGACATGCATGTACACCTTGAAACTTGACAAATATCTCTCAAACATAAACTCTTTGACAATAGAAAAAAGAAAAACATCAAGACTTTCACCTCACATTTTTTATGGAATTGTCCAAAAATTCTTACACACAAGTGGGAAATTTTTCTAAAGTCTTTTGTCATTTCAGACTATTTCATTTTTTGTATGGGAACATGTCTAGAGGCAGAAACTCATATGAAGACCCCTGTATTTTTGTATGAGACTTGAGTTAGAAATAGTCCAGCATTGAAATCTTTGTCCCTTGGTCACATCTTTGTAACAACAACTATCATACCTTGTCATGGTCTTTTCAACTTTTGAATATGGTGAATAGGTTTGTCATTGGATTTTGTCCTAGCTTCTTGTAATCTTCTTAATCATATTTGCTCTTTGCTCTTGGTTCCTTATCAACTTTGTCACAAGTTTCATCTCAGCAGGTATTCAGACCTCAAACACATGATACCTTGTACAAGTTCAACAACCAATCTCTTTTTCTTCATAAAAAAAAATCTTTGAAGCTTTGACATTGACCCATCAATCCAGTCACTTAAATTCCTGATTGTGATTATCTTTCATGCTGGTTCACACTAGGAGTTCTCATCAAGAATCTGATCCTATTCACCAAAGCATAATTCCCACATCATACTTTCTCTCTGATATTCTAAGCAAGCGCATCAAGATGATCTTATAATGGCTAAAAAAAAATGGGCTAAACCTTATGGTCTTAACAACAAGGAAGAAGAGATTCTTATTGAAGCTATATAAAAAAAAATACAATCTTTGAAATCTGAAATTCAAGACTTAAAGGAAGAAAAGGATACATCATCAAATGGGTCTTCACTAAGATCAACCTTTCCTTTCCTCTATGATCATAATTCACCCCTATTTTCATCTTCTTCAAACAAAATGTCTACTTCTCAACTTCACACCAATCCTATCTTTGATCAAGAACCACTTCATGACCAACCTATCTTTGATCAAGAAAATCTTCATGACAATCAAGTATTTTATTTAGAGTCTATCTCACGACCTCAAGAGAATTTGATATATGGTCCAAAAAATCAAGAGGAATCAGCCCTATATCAATAATTGTCATCACATGGAAACAACAAATTAGCGCATCATGATCTTGAGTCTCTTATCTCTTCAGCGAACACAAGTGCATCTAAATGTCCATTAGATAGAGAATTTACTCCTCTGGGAAAATCTTATGAATCAGCATTGGAAGAAATCCTTGAAATCAATCTCATCACATTGCCTCAAATCACTTCATGTGGTTTTGCATTTTTGACCAACTATTGTGCTTATCATCGACACAATGAGCATACAAATTCAGATTGCATGGAGTTGAAACATAAAATCCAAGATCTCATAGATGATGACATAATTTAAATTGAAAATCCTAAGGAATCATCTAATGAAGACACTGTTCTCAAGCAAGATCTAAATCTTGAACCTATATCTAGTAATGGTTCTCGCATAGACTCCACTTCCTCCAACATTCAGTCATCTTCTAAAGAAAAAATGCTATCCAAAGTCTCCCCATCACACAAAGAACCTAATGATTTTCATGCTAACTATGTCTACCCTCAAGGACTACCTTTAAAAGAGATCCAAGCTAATCAACATATGACTGCAAGTATTTCTCAGGCTTCAAAGATCATAGACCCAAAGCATCCATGTGCTTCAACACTTATCATGCCTACTCAAAATGATATTGCATGAGCCTATCAAAAACACCATATGAAGATCAAAACTTGTACCCTATTCCTAGAAATGGATCCATGACAAGAGGGCGATCCAAAGTGTGAAGAAATAAATACTAGTAATGATCAAGATCAAGACACCATCCATCCTTATCCAATAGTTGACCGAAGTTACATATCTCAATAATCCCATGATGATTTCATCATCCCCTTCTACTTCTTCCAAGAAGATTTCCCTCCATCTCCCAAGCAAGATAAAGATATCCTTTCCATCATCTCTAATGAGCCTATTGAAAATCAAGAGAAAAGAACCCTTTGTACGCCATTTAAAGATCCTTTTCAAGATCAGCGTATCCCATCATCTCCTTGTCATAATATTCTATATCTACCTAAGAAGACCATCATTCCTCCAAATCCTTTGCAGAATCATAAATCTCCTTAAGCTTCAGTTGCTCCTATCAAAGCTACTCATGAGCCTATGGGTATAAAGATGAATTCTAAAGAGAAGTGCCTTGGTCATGCAACTCTCTCTACATATGTTGATATCCCCTCCACACCTTATCTCCCTCCATTCAAATGTAAGCATTAACCTTCACTATCCTCCAAATCCATCCTTGGTCCCTATATCCCAAAGTTGAAACCATCAAACCTGCCATCTATATTGGGTCCTTATATCCCTCCATCTACTTACCCTATCCCCTATCAAGATCAAAAAAGACATGCATCCTTGAAATATCCTTATCAACCCATCCATATGAACCAGTCATATCAGCCCTATTCATCCACAATTCCTAAGTCTTTTGGAAGTAATTTGGATGTGCAACAAAGAAATTAGAAATCCAAGAATCCACTTACGTATGAAAATCACTATGTCCCATCTAATCGACATGTAACTACAAAGAAAAAGGGAATATTCAAGAGACCACAAGGGCCCATTAAGAAAGGAAATATCAAAGAAAATATGGGTTCCTAAATCCATCATGGAAGGATTGCGTTCTAAATCATCGAAAATAAAAAGGAAAATCAAAAGTTATGTGGATTCCCAAGTCTCTTTTAAAGGACTTGGATAAAAAAGAGAAATCAAAGTTGGCATCCCAATTTCCAAATGCTTTTCCTTTATCTCCTTCCCAACACCTTCCCTTTGCTCCTACATCAAAGTCTCAAGCTATTCCATCAATTTTTCTTCCATCTGTCCACTACCCTTCAAGGTGTCAATGTTGATCTTATCACCATTTTTGTCTACCCCTATACAAAACTTTCAATACCCTATCCAATATCCCACACCTACCTACTACTCATCCACCCCATATCCTTCCATTCCCCTTATCCAATCCATCACATAAATCCTTGGATACCATCTCCTTTATCCTCCATTTCATTCCCTACCATCACCCTATCAACATATTTTGAGAATACTTTTAGTGGCATTGGCCTATCATAGCATACCATTCAAAGGTGCACTATCCACAGAGGAAGAGGCTTGAGTTCCTCCATCAAATAAGCAAAATACAAAAAATAAAAAAAGATTGAAAAATAAATTAAAAAAGTGCCTTGGTGAAAACCTGGAAACAGGCGCCTTGGTAGCAAAAGTAAAGAGAAATCAATCCATCCTATGGTGAAAACCACTTCTTGTGGCACCTTGGATAAGTACCATGATGAAAACCTGGCAACCAGGTGTCATGCTTAATTCCTCCTGCTTGCACTCTTTACTTGGGGGAAAGTTCCTTCCATGTCATCCTATCTATCATATCTTGCATCCTGCTAGCACATGAGCATCCATATTCCTCCCATTGATCTTGACAAGGTTGAGCATATCCATGAACATATGTATCCTGACATTCATTATCCTTTCCATCAACCTACTCACTTGCTCTCATCCATGATACCCTATCATGACCTTGCTTATCCCAAGCCTATCTTCCCTATCTCTAAGCATTCCTGCCATAATCTAAATTATTCACTTAGACCTCCATCACCTCTTATCTTGATTACGCTATCATAGCTATATCCTATCCAAAATTGACCCCTTGGTCTTGATCTAAATAAAGAACAAAAATTGCAAAATTGTTTCTCAAAAACTTCCTGACATGTCCATTCTTTTGGACCACATGCTTTCATGACATCAAGTCATTATCTTATATGCTATCTAGTACCGCTCCATGAGCCTACATTGCTATATTATTTTTTCCCTAGCTTGGGTAATCTTGAGGAGACTATCCTTGAGGGTTGCATTCACCCTCTACATCCATTGTTGTCTATTCATCTCATCCATCAGCTTTCTAATCCATCTGCAATGATCCCCACCTTGCTGGACATTGGGGGAAAACCAATGGGATCTTGCTTGAGACAAGAGTAATCTCTAAAAATCTAAAAATCAGAAAAAGTCCTAAAAAAATGATCATCTTGGTGAGAACCTAGCAACAAGCACCTCGATGAGTCAAGTCAAAAAAATATATGTAAAAGAAAAAAAATAAAAAAATGAAAAATACAAAAAAATTGAAAATCAAGAAAAAGTGCCTTGGTGAAAACCTGGAAATAGGCACCCTGGTAGAAAAAATAGAATCTCTACCAAGAGGTGAAAACCTGGCAACATGCGCCACTTGTAAACTCTGTCATCCATCTATCAAATCATATCTTGGCTCATCTCATCTGTGGAATGATCTATGTACTTCTCTGAGATATCATATCAAGTTAGTCCTTTCTTCACTGATTGAAGCCCTCTTTAGGTCTTGTGTAGGCCTCCAACTATCCCAATATCCTATTGGTCAACCTGTTAAATTCCCCACACTTGGTCTTTCCTCTGGACAGTTTTCCACTGACACACTAGTATTTTTCAACACTTTAATCAATAGTGTTTCTCAACACTTCCCCTTGGACAAAACCCATGTTCCTAAACACAACATCGGATAACACATACAATAACACATATGAAAGTGTTCCTCAACACTCACCTCATCAACAAGTTAAATAGACTGAACGATTACTGATAATTTTCTTGTGTGCTATTTGTTATCAATGATTTCTTATGTTTTCTTTGATTGCTACTTGTTAGTGTAGTTCCAATGATCCTTATCTCAAGACAATAGGGTGTATGTGGTAAGATCTTCTGCATTTAGGTGGATAAGCCACACATCCCTCGATCCTACTCTCTTTCACCATAAGGTGAGGTTGGTACTATCTCCTTGTCTGTTATTTTGCTTATTTTAACAACATACTCATGGTTATCTTGGCTCTGAATGCCTCGATGCTGGTGTGCTGTTGTTATATCAAAACTAGAAACAATGTTCAGGTCATCTCAGTGCTTATAACTAGATGCTTACATTCATTCTCACACCTATCCGATGAAGGGTCATATTCATATCTTTATAACTCCTAAGGAGCTAGTAAGGGTTGTACTAACTCGGGTTTCCCAAATGTCCAAATGATGAAAATATTGTGACTATAGAAATTGGTGACTTGACTCGCATCATAGGTTACATTTTTAGGCTCACATAAATAGTATCATTATCTATTCCATCCAATCTTATAAAACACAAAGCTATCCCTGTAACCAAATCTTCTAAATTCTCTGCTGACACAAACAACTGCATTTCATCTCCCTAAATGTTACTTACATACACATAAAGGTTAATGACAAAGAACAAGAGCGTACTGTACAGTCAGCACAGACGAGCCATGCATGAGTTATGATCTAAGCTACATAAAGCATATAACATCAATAGATCATACACCAACAACAGAAGATTTGAACAACGATAAAGACAAGATAACATATCGAGCACCAAAAGGATCATCATATACATATATCTCTCAAAACGTATCAGTGTATACAAAAGGATGTGCTCCCATAAATATCGAGAAAAAATGTGCACCTTCGGTGCAAATGAATCATATATAATCCAATGGATCTCAAAAATTAGAATGGGATAAGATGGAAGAAGGGTAATCAAGTCTCACTTCCTCCCTCACCACTATCAGGCGGTGGGTGTGGAGGAACATCTATCCTAGGTGGAGGGACTACTCCCTTAGATTGCGCTAAATACTCTGAGTATGAAGACACTTGTTATGCCCTTGGAACCACTATCGTATATGCCACAACATAATATGCCTCCCTACTAGTCTGAAAGGTCACCTGGCTCTGCAGTGCTTGAATCCTCTCCTTGTGACCCACAATCACTCACTCATGCCCTACAATCACTCGGTCTCTCTCCGCAATCTGAGACTGAGCCACCACTAGTTGTGTTTGAGAGGCCCACAGTCATGTCCTCAATGACCTGATCACATCATGAGGTGTCTGTGGCTCCCTCTAAGCCTCCTCTCCTTGGGGACCCTCCTACTCTGTAGCCTCCCATGCCTCATGGCGCTGTCAAACTATTCTCACTGCATCATCTAGCCCTAGACCGGGCTGCACATCAGGTATCTCCTCCTCCGCCACCTGTGTGGATGACACCTATCCTCCAACAGATCCTAGGGTACCCCTCTCCCCATGATCTCTCTATTTTCCTAACACCCTGCTCGTACTAGGACCAGTACCCACTCCTATTGTCAGCTACATAGGAGTCCTCGGGAGTGCTCATTGAGGTACTCTCTGTGGAACAATCGACAGATCTACCACTGGTGCCTGCCCTAGACCATCATCATCAATCCTCAACACCCTCTCAATTAGATCTGTAAATCTAGGGAAAGGATACCTCAACAAATGGTCTCGGTACTCCGGAGTGACTCCTGCATCCGCTACTCCTGCCTAATAATCCCATGTCGGTCGAGTAAGCCCGATGAGCTCCTGGGTACACAATGCCAGAGATAACCAGCATAACAAAAATTTCAAAATGCTCAGTTTATGATGATCTAAACTACCTATGCAGAAATAAGCACAAAGAGTAAAGAAATACACAAGATGAACTCTTACTTGCTAGACCAGCCTCTGTGCCCCTCATCCAAAAATTGAGCATAGGCAGTGTACTCTGTAGATATACTTTGAATATGACCATACTGCCACAATACTTGAGACTGTGCAAATCTCTCTATCACCAGTGATGTCTTTCCCAAAAAGGGATGAGAAACAAAGAACTCTCTATGAACAACTCTCCACTCAGCCCAGGCCTCTACCTGCAAGTAAGGTCTCCATACAACCAGACTCAAATCATCCAATTGACGCCTCCAATACTTTGTCTTTCCCAGGAAGGGCTGCATGATGAAACCTAAATATATGTACACATAAGGTTATCCACCCTGCTGGGTATCTATCGTAACTGGTCTACAAATAGGAAGATGCTCCCAAGCCCATATCTGCAAAACCACAACTCTTGCAGCCATCCCGCACATACCCCTATATGTGATCTCATGCATCTCATGGTACATCTATGCTAGAAGGCACTGACCCCAACCAAGATGTGCAGGCTGTGTGATCAAGCTCTCTAGTGTCTGAGCCCAACCACATAAGAACCCCTACTGTGATCGATCAGCCATGAGGGAACCACCGATGAATCTGACAAGTACGCACTTCATAGACCACTGCTCTCCATAACTCTCTACCAAAGTATCCGAAGAGATAGATCGATCTATAATCAAAGGATCATAAAAGACACGAGCTAATGCACACACTCCAACTAAAGGTGTGGAATCATACTCCACCCATGCACCAGCAAAAGGAATCCATAGAATCCTATAGATGTCCTCAGGAGTGATGGTCATCTCTCCCATTGGCAAGTGAAAGGTATTGTCTTCACTATGGAATATCTCCACCAACGCATTCAACATCCCATGGTTTATGTGAATATCAAGCATTTGTAACAACCATGAAAGGCCACAAGCTCGGACATGCACTCTCTGCTCATCAGACAAGCCGTGAACTAACTGCATAGTCAATGGATACATAGATCTGAACTGAATATCAGGCAACTGCACCTACATATCGACAAGCGATAGAAATGACATCAGTATAAAACTTAAATCAAAGTGCAAACACTACAACATCATCAGATAAGCTCCCAAATAGAGTACTAAGCAAGACGAATATGCAACTAGATCAGGAAATTAGGAGAAAAATATCTTTGTTCCCATACGAAAAAAGAAAGCAAGATCAAAACTGGACTCAAGGTTCATACGACACAGGAATGAACTACAGATGATGAAGGAATTTCATACGACAAGCATAATATTACCAGACGACAAATGGGGCAAGTTTGAATATCGTTGTGCGACCGGAGGGTAACTCCTATACGATAACTCTAATGGCCCCAAATGACAAAGGAAATTTTGGTCAATTGTCGTATGAGCTCCTTCTCAAGGTCGTACAAAAAACTGTGACATATGGTTAAAAATGCACAAAAACCATAAAAATTTGACAAAACAAGCAAAATTCACATGCAAAGATGAAGTTTATTGACTACTTATAGGTGCTTGATAATCTCTGGGCCACACGTGCCTTCGCATACACTTGAAACAATGAGTAGAGGTCAGGACCACCGTTTTCACTCAGAGAAGCTTCTCGAAAACTCCAAAGATGAATAGTGAAAATGATTTGAAAATGACCCCTTCGGGCCTTATATAACATTTTTGACCTAATTTTCAAAATGATCCTATGGACGTGAAAATTGTACCCCTAGCTAATTGGACCGCTCTGAATCCATTATTGGGATTGAAATTGAAATGTGACGATGTTTTGATCCTCAAAAATGTAAAATAACCTATTTCTCATAAATGCAGTTGATTGTTATCACTTTCCTCATAGTATTCCAATCTAAGATTCCCTTTGATCATACTTCTTGCACACCTCCCTCCTCAATCCACTTTGGTCATGCTTGGTCAACCAGGACCTTAAAGCAGGCTTGTATATCATATCTCAATTCCTTTTCGATCCATCAGGCTTGTACCTCCCCTCCTTTCAATTTTGTTCCCGAGGGGGCAGTACCATTATATCAACAATTTGATTCACATCAACAAGTTCAATCTCTAGGGGAATCAAGCTCTGACTTAATCAAGATCTAATCAAGTGATTCTCATCACTACACATCAAAATCTCAAGCTCTAGGGGCATATCAGGTTCATCGCACCATATCAATCTGAGAACTCCCCTCAATTTGGTAATTGGCTTCATCAAGATCCATATCAAGTCAATTATCCCAATTAATCAATCAAATGAAAATCAGTCTCATCACACCACATCAGGTTGGTTAGTCATTTCAAAACTCAATCTTAAATCAAGAAATCTATTGAGAGGATGAACATTTAGTTTCATCACTTCACATCAAACTGAATGCTCACACTCTTCTATTAGTCTTCGCTCAATCAAGCCCAGAGCTGATATATTTATATATCTTCATCAGTCTTCACCCAATCAAGTACGAAGATGATATGTTTGAATCTTCATTCGGTCTTCGTTCGATCAAGTTCGGAACTATTTTTTGATCTGTGGGATAGTTTCATCCCTTCATATCAAGCTATTTCCAGATTCAAGCTATCTTCAAATGTTCTTTGACCCAATGTGTTCCCAGATCGATCACACATTAGTCAAAGAGGGGCAAATGTAATCACCCAAAAAAGGTCTAACAAACCCATAGCCCCTTTTCTCAAATATTTTGGTCTTAATAAATCTTGAATCTAAGACATTATTGCTGGACTCTAAATTATTGAGCATTTAATCAAACTTGCTTACACAATTTTAATCTTAACTTGTTGAATCAAATCATCAATCATCAAAGCCTAAACCCAAAAAGCATAAACATTGGGATAAAATCAAAAAGTCCTAAGTCTCAAAAAGTGAACCCATTCACACATGGGTGTGCACTCAAAAATCAAATAAAACAAATAAAAGAGAAGAAAATACCAATTTTGTCTTATTCTCCTCATAAGTTGGCCAATCAAAATCACTTTATCATCTCACATGGATTGAGAGGAATTTCATCTCCACCATTAATCAAATTCTTTTGCCTCTTAATCTCAACCACTCATTCCTTGGAATCTCTTATAAAAGGGATAGCTCCCTTTTCTCATGGCTAGACTTGATAGATTTTGGAGAGACATGCTAGTAGTAGATAACAAGAAGACTTGGAGTAGAGTTATAATGCCATTTTCATCCTAGATTTCATAGTGCATGCATATTTTATTTACTCTCATGCTAGTTTCTTGCACTTTTGCATTGTTTAGCTTCATTTCTTAGCTTAATGACATGATAGTTCTAATCTCATGGCTTAATCTAGATGCATGGTTCTATCCATTTCTAGCTCAAATCTTGCATTCCAGTTTCATTTGATAGTCCATGCACTCTCATTCTCAAGCTTTCAAGAGAAAAGTATGCAAGTCTATGCATCTTGCTCCATATTGCATTGAATCTTCCATTTTGGAGTAGTCAAGTCATTGATTTCTCTATGTCTAATATGGTGGAAAAACATGAGAATCACACTCCCTTCAACTAGGAATCAATAAGGTAATTTCTAAGGGTTTTGATCATGCTTTGAATCTTATGTTTTGCTAACCCCTTTTGATGAAATGGTTTATTGAAGTATTTGGTTGCAGATTCTAGTTGCACAAATCTATTTTAGGCACAAATCAAATATTTCCTAACCTAGTTAGGTCTTTTGGCCCAAATTTGATGCCAAGCCTAAAAAAAGAATTACACACAAAACAAATACTCTAGGATCAAAACACACCTAGATTAGATGAAGTCTAACCTATATGTTCTAAACAAACAATCTAGATCCAACTAGAGTTTTAAACCTATCTCTGACCTGGCTAGGGTGAGTACAATCCAAAATTGGATAGGACCTTGAGCTTAGGTCCTAGATGCTCTTGCACCAACTTGATAGAGAATCTCCACCTTTTTCCAAAGGTTTGAGTGAGATTCTAGTTAGGAGTAAGGATGCCCCAAGTGAATGGGTTAATGCCTCACCATAATCAAGATAATTTTTATTTTATTATGATGGTGATTTAATAACTAAGAAGTTCTTGGAACTAGGATCATATAAAATACTTGGAAAGTATATATATTGAATTGGATTTTGTGCTCAGATGGATCTTCAAAGTGGGTGCAGACTTCATGATCAACTTGGGAGGCACCCTTGGGTTTTGGATATCTTATGATGGAGTAGACGTTTTACGTTTACCTTGGGTAGCATAGAGTGGTAAGGATGCATTTCCCAGCTTGTGATGAGTTCTTGAGTAAAGGCCCTTGCGAGCCATTAATAATACCTTATGTTGTGTAAGGGGTCCCTATAGCTGAGGTCAGGTTGAGTGTATTAGAAAGGGTAAGTTTGAGTTGACTTGAGGTGAAGCATTTTGTGTGTGCTTGATTTTGGTTTTGTATCAATTTTGCACTTGGTGTGGTAACTATAGAATGATGTATCGACTTCCAGGAGTAAGATTATTCCTTGTGGGGGATGATTTAGGGCCTCCCCCATTTCCCTTCCCTCTTGACACCTGATGGGTGTGAAATTGGTTCTATGCCTATATTTTATGATCATGTTAGACCCTTGTGATGTCATACCTCTAGGATAGACCTATTAGGTGAATTACTTATGTTGGTGCCTTATGGATTATATATTTTATTGGATGAAGATGTGACCACAAGATGTCATGATGCACTCATTTACACATTAGTTCTATACTCAAGTAGACAATTCTATGATGCACTATGTTTGCACTAAGGTTAATCAATCCAACTGATTAGTATGAGAATGCAAGTGAGTGAATGTATTGTATAGATTGATATGGTGCTAGGAGTATGGAGATTTTGTAATAAGGTTAGTTGTGCTTAATGCTAGGTACTTAAATGGTTTTTTGGATGTGAATGTAAATTGATCTATTGATTTGAGTAATTATTTTGTATGTAGTGATGTTCTTTAGATAGTTAAAAGGATAATGCGCTATGTAGTGATGTGAATCATAATCTACTTCCTAACATACAAATTATAATTTTCCTTGTGTGGGTGCTCTTACTTGCACTGTGCAATTATTGATAAGTATATACCATCATGGGAAGGACTAAGGTGGCATCATTGTATCTTAAGGGTAAGGGGTAGTTGGATTTATCAACTACCTTTTTCTTTGAGAATATTGGAATCTTGAATTAGTTTCTTGAATTTATTCCATGTGAGATTTCTTCTCATCCTTGATGTGAGTTTGAATGTGTGAGGTCCCCTCTTTATTTTAATTTTTTCTGAGCCATGTTATGATGGATAGTTGGGGATGACTTAACCGCCTTTGAGTTTTGACCCTATTGTGGACTTGGATTATCTTGTAGGGGTTTTACGATTATACATTATTTAGAAGTATGGATATGTTATAGTGTTGGTTAAACCTTTCCCTATTGGTTGAACTCCATGTTATAGTATTGGGAGATATTGGAGGATGGTTCATTGAAACATTGTGAAGGTGGGACTGGGGTCTAGTGGGTAAGTGATCCTAGTTCCCAGGGATGATTGATCTCTCATCGCCATAAGATCATGATTTATCCTACACTTGGAAGATTCATTTGTGTTTATTTATTCCCTCGAAATGAATAAATGTGTTGGACTCTATCTCGACAATTACCCTTGTGCGTGAGAGAAAACCTTGTAGTGTGTATTCCTTGGTGCACTTGAGTTGGGGAGAACACCCCTATAAATTATATCTTTGATAGAGAATCTCTACCTTTTTCCAAAGGTTTGAGTGAGATTCTAGTTAGGAGTAAGGATGCTCCAAGTGAATGGGGTAATACCACACCATAATCAAGATGTTTTTTATTTTATTATGATGGTGAGTTAATAAATAAGAAGTTCATGGCACTATGATCATAGAAAGGACTTGGAAATTATATATATATGGAATTTGATTTTGTGCTTGGATGGATCTTCTAAGTAGGTGTGGACTTTGTGATCAACTTGGGAGGCACCCTTCACTTTTGGATGTCTTGTGATGGAGTAGAAGGTTTGCATTTACCTTGGGTAGAAAAGACCAGTAAGGATGCATTTCCCAACTTGCGATGAGTTCTTGATTAAAGGCCCTTGTGATAAATTAGTAATACCATATGTTGTGTAAGGGGTCCCTCCAGTCAAGGTTAGGTTGAGTGGATTAGAAAGGGTAAATTTGAGTTGACTTGAGGTGAAGCATTTTGTGTGCGCTTGATTTTGGTTTTGTATTGATTCTACACTTGCTGTGCTAACTGTAGAATGAAGTATCAGATTCAAGGATTAAGCTTATTCCTTGGGGGGGTAATGTAGGGCCTCCCCATTTCCCTTCCCTCTTGACACCCCAATGGGTGTGAAATTAGTTTCATGCCTATATTTTATGATCATGTTAGACCCTTGTGAGGTCATACCTCCAAGATAGACCTATTAGGTGAATTATTTATGTTGATGCCTTATGGATTATATACTATATTGGAAGAATATGTGACCATAAGGTTCTATGATGCACTCCTTTACACATAGGCTCTATACTCAAGTGGATGAGTCTAGGATGCACCACATTTGTGCTAAGGTTAATTAATCCAACTGATTAGTATGAGAATGCAAGTGAGTGAATGTGTTGGGTAGATTGATATGGTGCAAGGAGTATGGAGATTTTGTAATAAGGTTAGTTGTGCTTAAATCTAGGTACTTAAAGGTTTTTTTGGATGTGAATGTAAATCAATCAATTGAGTTGAGTCATGATTTTGTATGTAGTGATGTTCTTTAGATATTTAAAAGGATAATGCAAGTAAGAATTGGATTGATTAAATAAAATATATTAATTTTACATATAGTAAGGTTAGTAGAGTTTGACTTGTTTGCCTTGTACTTCTTGTCTATGATTGATGGATCTGATTCTTTGAATGATTTAGTATTTTGATTAGGATACTTATAATAATGACTCCTATGATGAAGACCTTTGATGTATTTTAAAGACACATAATGACTGACTAAATTAGAAGATTATTATGAGGTGATTTAATAAAAGATTTCATGAAATTTATAAATGATAATGGGATGATGTCTTGAAATGCAATTGGTGAGTATTATAAGACAATACTCTATTTTAATATATTAGACTCTTTGTGACAGTGACTTCATATCACTAGACCTTATATGATGATTTTAATATTATGTTGATAATGTTAGGATGTACTTTATATGTTTTGATTTACCGATTTTGATTATATGATATAGAGGGTAAATTGAATTATGCATATTACCTTTTGAATTGGTATAGGTTCATGAAATGTGATTCGTAGAGAATATGATGTCAATTGAAAATTATATATATGTTGGCTTGATTATGAAAATACTTTGGGATTCTTGTGGTAGTTGAATTTTAGAGATTACATGATGATGAAATTTAATGAATTGACGAGTACATGAACTGCATGAGGAAATTGAATTGATAATGTTATTTGTGAGAATGCAAAGTAGTTAATAGATGTGTTTTATGCTATCATTAATGTTGCATCTTTATATATATATGGTTTCTTTTCTTGAGCTACTGATATTTTGACCCAGTGTGCTAGAAATTGACCATGGAATTTATATGCGGGGAATAAAGGATGGATTAATGTGAAAATTGTGTTAAGCCAAGGTTAACTCCAAAAGGAAATATAACCTCATTGTTATGTGTTTTTTTAGTAAAATTAATGTTTGAATGTATGATTATTTTGTAAATTTTGTAATTGTGTTTTATCCACTTGGCACGCCATGTGAGCAGTAATGTGAAGTGCTTTTTATGTTGTGTCAATTGAAACTTGCACATGTGAGTTGGCATGACCAAGTGAGTTAGAGTTGGTTATATTCTTACCTTAGAGTCACCTTGTAGTGCCCCTAGGTTAGGTATCTCGTTTGTTGAGCCAAGAGAAGGAATCCCATCTTGTAATTTCGTAGGTCAACTCTTAGTGGACTTTTGAGGGGTTAAATAGAGCCCTAGGGGTTAGTTAGAGTTAAATTTAGATATCCCAATAGGTGCACTATGAGTTGGGGGTCAAGTTTTGACAAATGAAGTATCCAAACCTCATTTTTGACCTTTCAAAAAGTGCCTTCTTTGAGAGTGGCGAGTTTTAAAAGCGTGCCAAGCCATCCTCTCTTCCCATTTTTGAAAGTTACTCTCATTGGATGAGAGGGAACACATGCAAAAGATTGCCCTATCATCTTGAAGGTTAGGTAGAGAGAGCCCAAGCTTGGAGATACAAATGAGATAACAGTCATTAACCATGTAGGGCTACTGATTTCAAATAGATAACATGAAGTGAATGAATGATAGTTACAAAATAGAGTCATTAATTTTCAAGTTCACATAAATCAATTATGTCTTTGCTATTGTTCTTCATAAAAATGGAGCTCGGAGCTAAAGATCTTGGTCACAAAGCATAGTAACAGAGCTTGAACAGTAACATTCTTTGCAAAAAATGAAAATCTTACTTGTTAAATGCGTTGAAATCTATATAAAAGTCTCCACAAAATCAAATCAAACCTTCTGAAAATTCCTTTAAAACCCTAGTTCAATTGCGGTGCCCAGTAGAAGGAGGAGAGGAGAATGTAATGAAATAATAAAAAAAACCAAATGAATGGTTGTGTTGTGTGATAGGGTTTTGTTTTCCCTAAGTAACCGTCAGTGATAAGGCTTTTAGCCTTCATTTTAATTTATTTTATTTTTCCAACTTTTCCCCGTGGAGATGTTCTTAGATAAGTGTTATACTTAGATTTTTCTTTTTCTTTTCTTTATTTTTGCACTAACACATAATGTAAAATAGTGTTAATAAAATTATAATTATAAAACATTTTTATTAAACATTATTCAAATAAGTGCAAAATATAGGAAAATTAGTGTTTCATATTGCATAGTTATCTTTGTATGATCATCCACTAAGTAATAGCTTTGCACTACTAGTGAATGATTCCACATGAAATCATAAACATGTGATTTTTGCTAAGTCAAGGGCTTTATGAGAAGACATTATGGATAGGGGTTGGTTGAATCAGTTTGAAGATAAGGAGAGGATATTGTTGGAAATGAGTTGAGCAAATGAGAGGGGAGGGGTGAATCAGTTACTCCAAAACAAATCCAAGTCCCTTATTTGTATTAAACAAATTTATCGTTGTTGTTCGGTTTACATAGATATTCTACTCTCACTCGGTTAACATAGAAAATCTTAAGATATTAACTATGGTTATCCTTTAATAATTAATTGTAGAAACATAAACAATAAAGAAAATAACATGTACACAGATAAAACCAAGATTTAATGTGGAAACCCAATATGGGAGAAACCACCAATTGCAACTAGTCACTATTTTTCACTCTTTTGAAGTGAGCCCTATTAGGATCCAAACCTGTTAAAGGTTAAAATAACACACTATTAGGTGTGACCCTGTTAGAGGATTTAATCACCCTGTAAGGAGTGGCCTTGTTAAAGGTCTTCAAACACTTCAATGTAGAAATGTCACCTTGTGAGAGGATTTACAAAAGACTGTTAAGTCTACTATGTAAAGAGATTTTAATCACTGCTACAATTGTTAGAGAGTAACAATGGATTGAACTATTTTGAGAAGCAACTATCTTTGTTGATTCAGATCTCTACTCTGGCTTTAATTACTTGATCCTCAAAGATCAAATATTTTTTTGCAGCTTTGTATGTTCTATCCTTAATTAGAATCCCATCTAATTTCTCCTTCACACTTCATGTCATTAACACATATCTCAATTTCTTACTTACACCATATTCAATCCAAACTTGACCTTATATATATATATATATATATATATATATATGATGCACCTTGTCAATTCGGCCTTAATAAACTTCCAAATAATTAGTAAAACTTAAGTTTGTCGACTTCATATAACCATTTAACCATAAAATATAAACTGCTATTAGTCAGTTGTCACTAAAAGCATAACTTGGTTAATACTGAAATCCTTCAATGCCTGACCAAAACTGTAATGCCTGAGTGAACTCGGTTAGAACTGAAAATCACTTTGGTCTTCTTTAATGCCTAAAAGTGCTTGGCATAAACTAACCATGCTCAGATAGGATTAGACATTTGTGTAAACATCACTACATTTGTGTAACATCAATGACAATACACAATTGAATAATTATCATCAACAATCTCCCTCTTTGGCATTGATGGAAACACAACATGTCATAATACAAAGAATTATAGAGCAACAGACATAATAATAAAATTTTATTAATGTCCTTAGCTTCATTCTGATTCTCATCCAAAAACTCCCTCTGTCTTCACAATCACTAAAATACAGATTTCTCCCTCTTACATTAATCTTTGTTCCTGATAAAATTTCTCCCTCTGTCATCAATCTCTCCATCAGTAATCTTTATGACATTAGTAATCTCTCCCTCTTTGAAAACCAATGCCAAAGACACCATCCAATACACAACCAATGAATTTTTAATGTACTTGTTTGTACTGATTCATATGTAATAAGCTCTGAATATCTGCATCAATATGTTAAATTTGTTCTATAACTCGGTTGATGCATCACTAAACTGTGTTTTAGTGAGCCTCAGTTAGGGGAATCACCCCTATCTTTCCTCTAAGATACAAAAATTCATCCTTAGGTAATGGTTTAGTGAATATGTCTGCAATTTCTTCTTTAGTATTCACATATTGCAATCTTACTTCCTTATCCTGAACCAATTCTCTCAAGAAATGATACTTTATTGTAATATTTTTAGTCTTAGTATGCATCATAGGGTTCTTTGAAATGTTAATAGCACTGGTGTTGTCACAGTAGATAATAACTGGTTCTTTGATTTCCTCCTTCATACCTGACAACAACTGTTTGAACCATATGATATTTGACCAATTTACTGTTACAGCAACAAACTCTGCCTCTATTGTAGACTGAGAAGTGCAGTTATGTTTCTTGCTTGTCTAGGAGACTAACCTCTTTCCAATAAATAATGCTCCACCACTTGTTCTCTTTCTGTCATCAACACTTCCTGCCCAATTAGCATCAGTAAAAGTCTTCAAATCAAATTTTCCTCCTTTCTTATACCATAATCCATAATCTTCAGTACCCTTAAGATATCTCAGAATCCTTTTGATATCCATTAAGTGATTCTCTCTAGGATTAGCTAAAACCTTGCAATAATACCAAATACTAATGCAATATCAGGTCTAGTGTGAACAACATATTGAATTTTACCAATCATGGATTTGTAGGTAGTCTAAATTACCTCCTTTGAATCATCATCCTTAGACAACTTATGTCCAATATGTTATGTATGCGGATCCTAATCAGACTTAGTTTCTTTCGGTGTGATTTCCCTCCAGACATATCTATATGGGCCCCAAGCTCAGGGTCAAGGGGCAGAGCTCCTTGCGGGGTCCTGGGGCAGTGCCCCAGGTGGGGTCAAGGGGCAGAGCCCCTGATGGGGTCAAGGGGTAGCGCCCCTTGTGGGGACCCTTTGGGGTAGTGCCCCAGGGCAGGGTCAAGGGCTAGCACCCCTCGATGCCAACAATGACTTAATGATATTGTAAAGGGTCGACCATTAATTCTCCATTAGTCAGAGTATTTTTTGCCCTAATTAAGTTAGGTCAAATAGACTTGTGAAAAGGGCTTAGGGTTTTGAGATTTCATTGTATGAGGGATTTTCATAGCTTCTTGTGACGGTATTGAGTTGCAGGCTTCAAATTGTAATCACTGGATAATAATAAAAGATATTGGACTCACTGTTGGTGGACGTAGCCCAGGGATTGGGTGAACCACGTTAAATATCTGTGTCTTTGTGTTCTCTTTCCGTGTATTTATATTTGCATTTTCTGCTTATTATTCTAACATAATAGGCATAGGTGTTCCAACTGGTCTGGAGTCTTCCATCCCAAATTTCTTCAGTATCTCTTTGATGTATTTAGACTGGGTAATGTAGATACCATCCTTTATCTGATAAACTCATAAACCAACAAAGAATTAAATTTCACCAAACATAGACATCTCAAATTCCTTACTCATAGCTTTGGAGAATGCTTTGCATAAATCATCATAACCAGTAAATAGTATATCATCCGTAAATATCTCTGCTAATAGTATCATTTTTTTAGGTCCTTTGATGTAAAAGCTACTATTGTCATTAGTTCTCTGAAATCCAATACTTATCAAGTAACCATGCAATCTTTCATACCAGGCTCTAGGAGCTTGCTTCAGTACATACAATGCTTTATTCAGTTTGAAAACCATATTCCTTTTGTTAGGATGTACAAAACCTCTAGGTTGCTCAATATAGACTTCCTCTTCTAGGATTCTATTCAAGAATGCATCTTTTACATCCATTTGATATACCTTGGATCCTTTGTGTGCAACATATTCCATAAGAGTTCTAAATCCTTCAAGTCTTTCAAAAGGATCAAAATTTTCTCCATAATCAATACCCTCTTCTTGAGCATATCTTTTACATACTAATCTTTCTTTGTTTCTAGAAACTTCTCCTTTTTCATTCATATTGTTTCTAAAATCCCACTTAGTACCAATCACATTCTTATCTTTTGGTCTAGGTACAAGAGTCCAAGTTTTTTTCTTTTCTATATGCTCAATCTCTTCATTCATTGCTTCGATCCAACTTTCATTATTCAATGCATATTTAATAGTTCTAGGTTCAATTTCACTAAGCAAACATGTACCTTTGATTTTGTTCCTTGTTATTATACCTTCTGTTTGATATCCAATTATTTTCTCAGGTGCATGATGCCTTCTAACATACTTTGCAAGTATAGGTTCCTTCCTCTTTGATTCTGGGCTTGCTCCACTAGGTTCACCATGCTCAAATATTCTATTTTGTCCTTCTATCTTATACTTGTGTTCCACTGTTTGAGACTTGGGTGCCTTTGTCTGAGACTCGGGTACCTCTGTCTGTGACTCGGTTCCCTCTATCTGTGACTTAGATTCTTCAATCTGAGACTCCATTTCTTCAGTTAGCAGCATTGGTTGCATAGGTTGCAACAAGATTTGTGTTGATGAATTCAATGGTTGACATGGTTGCTATCCAATCACCATTTCCTATGTCTTGGGTATAGTATCAGGTTCATAATACACAAAATTACTGTAGTCCTCATGCTCTTTATTGCTTTGTTCTTCATTTCTCTCTACAAACCCATCAATCTTTACATGTACACTTTCTATGACTTTATGAGTAGTAAGATTCAAACATTTATATGCTTTTCTTTTGTAGGAGTAGCCTAGGAATATACCTTCATCACATTTTACATCGAATTTTCCATTTCTTGCTTCTTTCAAGATGTAACATTTACTTCCAAATACTTTGAAATAGAAAACATTAGGTTTATAGCCATATAATAATTCAAAAAGTGTCTTCTCAGTACCTTTCTTCAGTTGAACTCGGTTCAAGGTGTGAATTGCAGTGCTGATGGCTTCCTTCCAATATTTGGTAGCAACATTATTTTCAATCATCAAGGTTCTTGCACAATCCATAATGGATATGTTCCTTCTTTCTGCTATACCATTCTGCTATAGTGTACCTGGAGCAGATACTTGTCTCTTGATTCCTCTTATCTTGCAAAATTCATTGAAATCATTAGAAATGAATTCTCCCCCCTGTCAGATCTTAGGCATTTAAGTTTCTTTCCTGTTTCTTTTTCAACTCTGGCAAGGTACCACTTAAACTTATGAAAAGCTTCTGATTTTTCTTTGAGAAACATAACAGTCATCATTCTGGAATGATCATCAACATATAGAATGAAATACTTCTCACCTGTGTAACTTATTGTTCCAATTGGTCCACATAAATCAGTTGCACTAATTCCAGGACTTATTTTGTATTGTAATTCTTTCTCTTGAAACTAGTTTTGCCCATTTTCCCAATTTGACATTGTTTGCATATTGCCAATTCAGGTTTCTTCAAAATAGGAATACCTCTTAATCTTTTATTCTTGCTTATGTTGATTAGGTTATCAAAATTCACATGATACAACCTTTTATGCCATAACCATCTTTCTTCTACTTGTGCAATAAAACATGAACTTTCATTCAAATCAAGATAAAATAGATTACCTTTTGTTTGCCTGCCAGTTCTAACTAGGTTTCCCTTACCATCTAGGAGCTTGGCCTTACCATTCATAAATTCTACCTTGAAGCCAATTTTATTCAGTTGTGCCACACTTAGTAGATTACACCTTAGTCCTTCAATCCAATAAGCATTATCAAATTGATTCCTTCAGTTAGAGCAATATAACCTTTTCCTTTCACATAGCAGGGTTCATCATCCCAAAATTGACATTCCCACCATCATAGTGCTTAAGATGTTCAAATTTGGTTTTATCACCAGTCATGTGGTGAGAAAAACCACTATCAATTATCCAAGTGTCATTCTTGCTAATATGAAAGTAAAGTGCAATATTTTCATTATCTTCATTTTTTGACTCATCCTTAATAGCAATGTAAACCTTTTCATCTTCATCTTCATCACTATCAGGATCTTTAGCAATATAACAAGATTTCTTACCTTTTTCCTTGTAGCTTTTTTAGTTTTTGAAATATTTCTTGCCTTTGTAGTTGTTGAAATTTCTCTCACCTTTGTCTTCTTTGTTCAGACACTTAGCAACAATGTGACCAACCTCATCACATGAAAAGAAAATCAATGGTATTATTCCTTTGTACTATCCTTTTCCTTTTGCAGCTCTCCTTGCAAGTAATGCTTCAATGATTTCTTGATCTTCATCATCAGAATCATCATCACTATCACTGTCAATTTGTTTTCCTTTAATCTTTCCAAGGTTTAATTTAGCTTTGAATGTAGACTCAAGATTGCTAGGATTAGGAGAATAATTGTCAAAGTTGTCTAACTCAAAAGATGTAGGTCTTCTAATGAATCCATCCAGAGTTACATCATTACTAAATCTCATCTCTTGAGTAGCTGAAAATATAATTGCATAGATAGGAAGTAAAGTTCTCAATACCTTACTAACCAATGTTTTGTCTTTAATTGTTCCACCGGCAGCTATAATTGCACTGACACTTTTCTTGATTCTTTCACCGTACTTTGTAATGTCTTCTCCTTCTTTCATTTTCATTAGATCAAACTGACCTCTGATACTTTTTGCTTTGGATTTCTTTACATTGTCATCTCCTCCATGTATATCATGTATTTTCTTCCACATATCATAGGTAGTAGGGAAATCCTTGACTTCACTCAAATTTGGAATAGCTGAGTGAAGAAGCAATATCAATCATCATTATGTTATGATGCTTCATGTCCACCATTTTTTCCATAGACATAAGTCTCGATGGTTCCACATACTTGTGATCTAGGAATTGCAAACCAATGTCTCCAATAGTAGATAGATGTAGCCTCATCAAATATTTCCATATAGTGAAGTTGTCCTTATTAAGTTTAGGGATCTCCCTTCTATAAGACATCTCTGATCTTTATCTTAGGCCTTGAAACCTTCCCTGAAAGGACTTGGTGCTCTGATACCAATTGTTGGAAATGAGTTGAGTAACTAAGAGAGGAGGGGTGAATCAGTTACTCCAAAAACAAATCGAAGTCCCTTAGATGTCTTAAACAAATTTATCACTTTTGCTTAGTTAACACAGATATTCTACTATCACTTGGTTAAAATAGAAAATATTAAGATATGAATTATGATTATCCTTTAGCAGTTAATTACAGAAATATAAACCATAAAGAAAATAACATGTACACATACAACACCAAGATTTAACATGGAAACCCAATATGGGAAAAACCACCAATTGCAACTAGTCACTATTTTTCATGCTTCTGAAGTGAGCCCTGTTAGGAGATAACCCTATTAAAGGTTACAATAACACACTATTAGGTGTGACCCTGTTAGAGGATTTAATCACCCTGTAAGGAGTGGCCTTGTTAGAGGTCTTCAAACACTTCAATGTAGAAATGTCACCTTGTGAGAGGATTTACAAAAGACTCTTAAGTCTACTATGTAAAGAGATTTTGATCACTGCTACAATTGTTAGAGAGTAACAATGGATTGACCTATTTTAAGAAGAAACTATATTTGCTGATTCATATATCTACTTTGGCTTTAATTAATTGATCCTCATTGATCAGATATTTTGTTGCAACTCTGTATGTTCTGTCCTCAATCAAAATCCCATCTGATTTCACCTCCACACTTCATGTCATTAACATATATCTCACTTTCTTAATTACACCATATTCAATCCAAACTTGACCTTATATATATATATATATATATATATATATATATATATATATATATATATATGATAAGCCTTGTCAAGTCCGCCTTAATAACCTTCCAAATAATCAATAAAACTTAATTTTGTTGGCTTCATATAACCAATCAACCATAAAATATACACTACTATTAGTCGGCTGCCACTAAAAGCATAACTCAATTAATACTGAAATCCTTCAATGCCCGAGTGCACTCAGTTAAAACTGAAAATCACCTTGGTCTTCTTTAATGCCCGAGAGTGCTTGGCATAAACTGGTTGTGCTTAGATAGGATTAGACATTTGTGTAAACATCAATGATGATACAAAATTGAATAATTTTCATCAACAGGTATATAGGATTTTGAGTCAATTTAGGGAAGATTGGATCATTTTTTTGCTTGCCTTTATGGAGGACTAGGTCATGTTTGACCATTTCACCCTTTTTGAGCACTTTTGGAGGAGATTTTGGTGCTACGTTTTTGCCTTATCTTCTACATCCGACCAGAATCAGTTGGTAGCTCCTTCTTTGATGGATTTTTGGAGGGATTTGGTATTGGATATATTCATGGCTTGTACTCATTTTGAGGGAGTTCTTGGTTATGTAGATTTTGGAGACTTGGTGGCTATTTTTTGGTCCTTTTCTCACTTCTAGCATACTTTTTGTAACTCATTTTTGCATATGCAGAAATTATATTGGAGACCATCTTATTCACAGTATTATTACCTTCCTATTTTTTGGATAGTTTTGCATTTGTGTATGATTGATAAGGTTGTTAGTGAAAGTATCTATTCCTTCCTTTCAACTTGTGTCTCATGTTATGCCATCTCTGTGAATTAAGTGTTTGTGTGCAGGTTAAAGTTTGTGTCAAGGGAATTGTTATAATCTATTGTAGTGAAAGATATCTTTCCTTTATAGACATATACATTCTCAGACCTCTCTATGAAATATTTATGCACATGCATGATGAAATAGGTAGTGTAAGTTCACCAGTGTGTTTAGGTCTTCAAAGTCTCATAGTTTTTCTGAATACTGAAAGTTTAAGATTTTGGTGCAATCACCTTAGTAGTTTCAATTAAAAGGTTAAATTTATGCAATCTTTCTACCCATTTTCCCATAAATAAGGTAGTTTTAGAAGGTCATTTAGGTGAAGTATCGATGAGGAAGCCGGCCTTCGCTGGAGGTTCTTTCCAATTTTAGGTGACCCATTGCCTAGGAAAGTTCCCATGTTATTCCAAAATACTGAATGTCATGTGATTCAGCTAGGGTGCACTTTTGGAAACTAACAGATCCAAAGGTAACAACACGGATTAGTAGTTATCAAATTCATAGTTTAAATATGACCCACAACAAGTGTTAAAACATCCAACTATCCATACCTCCAACGTATACAAACCATAGAAATTTAATCCCATTACATCAACATATACAACCTATAACATGCAATGACAAGCCTCAAGTGTAATATCTTCCACATACACCCCAAAAAGCTCATATTGCATAGGTAATATAAAATCTAAAATGAATCCAATAATAGCATCACATACAAGAATAATCATAAACATGTAGTATCAAGAACATCAAAGAGATCTACACATGCAACCCAAATAGCTACATACTCTCACATAATATGCCACCATCCTCTAAAATCATATGAACATGAAACTCATGGAAGAAACTATATAATGAAAAGAGAAAAGTTGTGAACTAATAACATGCAATCATAAATCTCACAACAAGTCTCCAATTCTCTCCCATTTTCTCCACAACCAACAAAGGAAAGAGATAAAATGAACCACCATGTCATCTCCTGCATGGCATACATGAAAACAAAATAGTGATCACAAAAATCCAACCAATCCCAAATATAATGTAAGTGAAATCAAACATCGAAGAAGATAACCAATACCAAATAGAGAAACATTGCAAGTCAAAATTGTACGATGTTCTTCTACACAGACCTCCAAATGCCAACCATGTCAAGTGTGATTTCCTCCATACAACCCCAAAAAAAAATCCATAAGAACACCCAAAACACATTGAACATCTTTAGGCAAAAACAACATATATATCATGTAAGCACAATGGATGTAAGCCTTTCACAAGAATATCAAACCATACCATTCCCAATTCAAGGAATGCGTCTAATAAACTATCTCCCAAACTTAATTACAAATATATCATAATAACAACTCAAATGTACAAGGAGATAACCAATGCAAAACAACTCTCAAATGAACCCTCCATATCTGGCTCACACCATATCTCAAGATCCATATCTATGAAATATAAGCATAAATATAATGCACCTAAAAGGTACAATGAGAAATACCTATGAAGTAGTAAAATGATAAGTAGACCAAGAGTGGGACATGAGAATTCTCATCAAGATATCCAAGTCTCTAAGAATAATCCAAGAATACTCTCCTCTCAAGTCCATACCAGGTGAATGCTCCTTGATCTTCTTACTAAAACCATCAACCATCCAAAGACATACATCTCTAATCATAAGAGAATATAAACAACACCTAACTCTCCAATTATCCATGAGCACCTATAACTAATCAATTCATGCCAAACTCCAAATACAATACAACACTATTATTAAGCATCAAACAATCATTCAATGTAGTAAATACCAATAAACCAAACCATGATCAATGTCAAAGCTCCAATATATATCTAAAGAACATAAAAATGACAATATGATCTAAACAATATCATCCAAGGAGATAAAATGATCCACATGAACATAAAAACTATACTATGCCAAAACTCTAAGCTAGCAATCAAGACTATACCATGACATAATAACATTCATGATAACATATCACCTCTACTAAGGACCCCTTGAGTCCTCAAAGTTTTAACATTCCCAATCATATGAAGATACCATCACCTACTAGTGAACCAAAAAATGTGAAACACCCTTCTTTAGTAATACTATCTAATGCATCCTCCAACATCTACAACACTAAAAAAGATCATCCACCATCTAATGGTTAATCCACACCACTGCCAAAAAATCCCACTAAACCATGGTATTAAGTCACACAGAGCATCATGAAAACCATATCCTACATGGAGATCCTATAGGTCTATACACATACAATTAATAGGTCAGTAACATCATGTGGAACCAAGATCTCCAAACCAAGAAGATACAAACAACCACCAACAACTGCTAATCATGAATCAATCCTACACTGCCAACTCATCACTACCCAAAGCTCCCATTGAAAGAGAAATCAATAATAACCAAGATATCATGAAATAATGATGAACCACATGATATAAGTCCCAAAACCAACTATCCAAGTACCATAAACATCATCCATCCTCTCATCTAAAAAACAAACAAACCAATGCACTAATGACCACAAACAAGGACAACTAATGAATTATGCAACAACAATAAATTAGACGTAGTGGATATCAAAATTCAACATACAAATAATCCCACTACAATAAAATAGGCTATACACACCTGCCAATCACATAAATTATAGATCCAATTACTAATACATGCAAAATCACCATCACATTAGTAAAATACAAATTGAGATATCAAAGAGAATAATCATATACACTAAGTGGCTCAAACACCAAATCAACATTCAATTAAATTTTTCAATCACATCCACAATCATATTCCATATTCAGGGAACCAAATAAGAATCACGAAGATAAGAAACAATCTCCTAATATCAAATCAAATCACCACCAATCACGACAAACATGATTATGTTGTATCAATGCAAAACATGTACTTGCATACCCATGATACCATAATCACCATCATTTTACCTACACTCAACTATTACCCACATAAGACTCCAAGTCTCAAACCACATCCAAACATGTCCTCATACGGAAGACAACCTGTGTACCTGTCAACATCAAAGCCAAAAATTTGAAAACACCTGTAACTCTGTATCAAGAAGCACCAAATATGATAATTAGATACATCATCTTAAATATCTCATAAAAACATGTACTCCCTTAAGATATCATCCCTTGAATTTTCTAAATGCACTCACACTCACACCCCAAATCTCAGACACCAACAAGTGAACAAATAAGTAAACAACTATCTATACTCATCAAACTGTTGAAATGAAAAAACCAAAGAAAAGTAGACTAAACATTCTCTCCAACTCCTATTCAAAACTGAAAAACCAATTTTGTATGAAAAAGATACTACCACCGCTACCTCCTATAACTACATGGTCTGCAAACCCTTGTATTGTGGGGGGTACAATAATATTATTATTTATTTAAAAAAAATTAAAAACACCCCCAACAATGTATTAACATTTAAGTCTTTTTTTAAAATATTTTTAGGTACAACTTTTAATCTGATAGGACATTTTGTGATTTTTTCTAATTTCCACAGACTCTACAATAAATTTGACAACCATCGACGGTTGCCAACTAACCTTTTTTTGTATATGATTCAACTTTCACTAAACATGGGCAAATTTTATAGGAAAACTAATTTAGAAGGCCAACCTTGATTTGATGGTGAGGCCTATTTCTTCAAAGGAGACTATTTTTAGAAAACTCCCCTAAAAAACCCTCATTTAAATGAACATCCAAAAAACCCTTTTGACCAACAGTTTTTCATGACTCAAATCTACAAACACCCCATCATAAAATCAAACCCAAAACTTATAGACCTACAATAAACAACATAAAAAATCCATATATCTTTCCATGTCCTTCATTCTTCTCATGCATTCCATGAATTCACACCTAGGGTTATAATACCACAATCATAGCTCTAATGCCACTTGTAAGGAAACTTGTAGCTAATAACATGACAATTTCCACATAATTCAAATGATAAATTTACCATAAAAGTACTTTGAATCCACATGCAAGAGAATATAAAGCACACCCACAAAAATGTGATACAAGATATATCTTAGGAAAAACCACCATGAGAAAAAATTAGCCTCGAAAAGCATCCATTATTCATGTATTAATCAGTAAAGAAACATTCCAATACACCATGAAAGCCTTTGAAGCCCCAATCATCAACAAGCACTCTATGTGAACAAGAAATCAACCACATATCTCATGCCATGCTTTCTATCTCCACAAATGTCAACCTGGCTAACCTCAAAAACTACCCTTTGGTTACTTTTATAGAAACAAGGTCCCACAAAACCACTAATTGGTATTACATAAACCATGTGCTAAAAATCCCCATGACCCCACAATGAATATTGGGTTCTTTATTTAATTATTTCCCTAACATTAAATAGTTACATCAAATGATATCACAATGTTACAATACAACTCGTTAAGTGGCACCAAGAATATTCCTCAGGAATCTCTACATGTTGTATGTCCATCTAGGTGCAACATTTACATAATAAAATAAAATATTACAATAATAAACATTATTACACAAGGTGTACAACACCCATTTTACCAGCAATTGGTTTAATCATATTCAAAGCATTCAAATTTGATTGGCAATTGTATATTCCCAAATGAATTACAATTGGATAGCTACCTTTTTCTTCTCAGTACACCTTTTATTCATTTGACATATCTGTCCACATAATTCAATCATGATAATGTTGTCATCCACATACTATGTATGTTTTTGTTATCAGTGGCATTTGGGTTTAAGTCTTTGCACTTAGTCATTCGAAGGATATTCCACCTCTTGTAGACTTCACTTTGCATGGAACAAGAGGTCAAGAAATCCCCGACCACCCAACTTTATGGAGTTCCTGATTGTTCCAAGAGACAATTTTTCCAAGAGTTATAAAGTAGGACTCAATAATACAATTTACGTTGAGAAAAGTGTTAAATTTTAAGATAGCAACAAATGTAATAACACTCTTATATTTTATGTGTTTTTCAAATGCATCAATCTCTCTTTCATTTATATTGAGAATGAGGCTAGGAGAGACATGTCCCTTTATGAGATATATCTATTCATTATTATGAGATTAATATAATGATAATTGATTACACACACACACAATATCTCTGAATTATTATAATATAAATTTCTCCTAATACTATTTGAGATATATATCTATATGTATTATATCTCACATTATATATATATATATATATATATATATATATTTCCAATAGTCTCATAGGATTTATCCGATAGAAGCTACAAAACATCAACACTCCATCTTAGCTAGGGAGGATAAATAGATGATTTTATATTACCTTAATGTATTATCAAGATGACATGATTAAGCATATATTTGATCAGAAGATACTCATACTTTAGGTATTATATCATGATATTAGGAGTAATGGCCTTAGAATATCAAGTCGCATGATATTCACCAAGTACTCAAAATAATGTTAAAAAGAGATATCACCATGTACTCAGAGTAATGGCCTCAGAATATCAAGTCGCATGATATTCACCAAGTACTCAAAAAATGTCCATAGGTAATGTGCACACCTATCCTCAATGATAATTACACATGAACATTCATGGTCTATTTAAGGAACTTAATGCACCATGCAATATATAATCTATCATGATTTGTCTCAAACATCATAATATGTCCATCACAATAGAAGGCCATGGTCTGTTTAAGGATCTTAATCCACCACAAAAGATATAATCTATCATGATATGTTTATGACATCATAAGATTTCTATCATAATAGAAGGTCAAGTTATTGTAAGATCGTCACCTTCCAATAACTTTTACGAATACAAGTGATAATCATTTGGAAATCGTCACTTCCTCATAATTTATACAGGGGGTAGGCCCATTAAAAACATGGAGTCACACACATGACATCCACCACACCTCAATGCAGAGGGTGGAAAATAGGGATTTCATCTCGAACTTCTCTCACATAGAATAACTCATTGAGCGGATATCAATTTGTTGATCCTTTCATCCCTAATTTATTAAGATAAACTATCAAACTCCCTCTGAATATGATATCAATATTGTTTTCCTGCAAGACCACCCCTGGAAAAAATCAAGGAAACTAGATCTTATAGTATGTAAAGAAATACAGATGAGAGAGAGAATACTATGAGTAAATAAATGTAATATTCAAGGATAATAAATACTTATTTGTGCATCAACATCCTTGACACAAGTTTATTCAATAAAGGTCAAAATACATCAAATCAGAAAAACACCTTTTGAGATTATTTGAGAAGAGATCTCCCCTTTAGATCTGTTAGCTCTTTTTCATGTAGAATCACTATATAGCTTATCAAGCTTGACTCTCAGATTCCCAATTCTTGATTCATATAGGGAAAATGCTAATTAACAAGGATATGATCCTTCTATACTTCGAGATCCACAAACTCAAGCGGGTGTACCTTCAATAAGTTACTACTTTTCAGTAAGATTTTAGTGGTGGATATAGGGTCACACAGATTTTCCTATTGCTTTTTTCCACATTAATAAAACCTCTTATAGATAACCATAACTAATCTAATACATAGCTTAATAATCAATTCTGTAAACATAACAATGGAAAATAACAGTGATATAAGGATTCTCATCCTTCTTCTTTTTAGAGTTCTTTGAATTAGGAAGGCTAACCTAGGTGATTCTCTCTTTAAGGGATCAACAAGTTGAATTGTATCCTTCAATACAATTACTTAACCATGAATATTATTTTGAACATAAAATTAAATGATTTGTTTGTTTTAATGTTGATGATGAATAACTGTTTGTCAAACCCTAGACTAGTGCATTAATCTTGGGCAAAGAGTCAAATGAAATACAAATATACAACAAACTAATTAATTGTAATACATAAGAAGTTCAGATAGAGTGCCTTACAAACTACCTCTTCAATCCTATACCCCTGTATCAAATCCTTACAAGTATGTTTAACCCTCTGGGATCACTCATAAGAATTACTCTCTCCTTGAAAGAAACTTATATGCAACTGCACAGTTACCTTATAACTAGTATGTTTAAAATGCCTTACAAGATAAACATATAAGAGCATAAACATAAATGTAAAGAGACAACAAAGATGTAGAACAGGAAACTCCTCTGTATTTTATTAATATGATGTCACTTCAATACATTCAAAAGACTAAAAGATTAAAAACTCAGACAAAATGAGAAGTCTGCCTCGGAGTCATAGATTTCAGCCTCCTTACAATTATGTTACACTTGCTATATATAGTGTCTTAGCCATCTTGGAATCCTTAAAAATTTAGGATGCAACAAGCTTTGGATGGCTAGACATAAACCTAAAGATACTAGAAGACAAAAATACAATTAGGCCTTCAAGCAGTGGGAAGACAAAATAAGGAAAAGACCAAATCTAATTTCCAAATCTTTGATAGCTAGCACCTTTGTCTGTAGATATTATGAATAATCTCTTGTAGTTGTTGCGAGACCTAGTGACAGCCAATACATGATAACTTACACTAGTCTTTTAAAATGATTATCCTCCTTGTGCTCAAAGATCAGGTGCCAAATATCTCCTCACTCCTCATCCAATATATCTAAGTCAACTGTTGCAGGATTCTTTTTCTTGGGCTTAGTGAGAAAATCCCATGCTTCAACCTCTGCCTCTACAGACCAACTAAACCTGTATATATTCTGTAATTGTTCTTTCTGACTGTCCCATCTAGCATCTGTGATGAGCTTGACATCTACTACAAAATTATTAAAGTCTATTTTTTCTTTAAAAGCCTCATATAAGGTTTTATTAAACCTATCCATAGCTATTGCAATGCTATCTATTATAAATGCCTCTTTGATAGGAAGTAGAGTATCAAATTCTCCTTTCTAATATGATATTGGTTTTATCTTATTATCATCTCCCTTTATTGGAGGAATAAACCTATTAAATTCTGGTCCAAACATATTGATCCTAACTTGAATCTGATTTGCCTTTCCCTTAAATAAATACAAAGTGGCTCCAATCTGCTCGATCTCATCTCCCACCGGGCACACTATCTCAGGAAGATCTGCCCTGTGTGGTTGTAAAGTTGTTAACCTTTCAAAAAGTGTTTTCTTGCCTACCCAAATGTTGAAATAAGGATTTAAGGTTTCAATGTGGTTATTGACCTCTACCTCTAGGTCAGGAAGCTTTCTATAAGCATTGTGCACCAAGTCAACCTTATCTTTTAGGATATCAATCCTATGTTGTAAAATATTCCACATGGCTTCCAAAGACACTTCATTATGATCTTTGTCCTTTCTCTCTGTTTCCTTTGAAATATCCCTTGTATTATCAATTTGAACTTGTGCATCCACAACTTTCTTAGGTGAAGCAGGAATAGCCTCAGGGATTTCTTGTAATTTCTAATTTAATTCTTCCACCAACTTCTCTAATGCATTAATTTTAATCAAGCATAATTCCTTATCTTTTATCACTGCACTTGATTCATCAAAGATCTTTTGATATCTTTTGGACATCTGCTCTTCTTTAGATTCATTTAAATGTGCAAAGTGAGTGAGTGCTTCAGAGATCTCTAAATCACTAGTGTTGTGGATAGACCAAATGATCTTATCCCCATCCTATTTTTCTTCCACATTGATTAGAGAGGGTTCTATGTTTTTGGTGTAAGGCCCATATTGCCAATGTCTGAGATCATGAATCATATCCACATCCCCTAATCATGTCACCAATTTGTGTCTCTGAAGAATATTTTGCATCTGGATTCCTTCTTATTTGATCAATGATAAAGGCAGAGGCTAGATCCCATCCCTCTACAAGTAGCATCCCACTAGTTTTAACCAATTTCCTTGCTTCTTCTGGTGTCATGGTCTCAGATTCAGGATCATATTCTTGTAAGGCCTGTAAAGCTTCATTAGGCACTGTATCTCCATCTGTCAGTTGTAGTTGTGATCCAACTTGTTGTTGTTTCACCCATATCAAGAAATCCTTGAACTCTTTAGTTTTTATGAAATTGTCATCACTCAAGAATTGTTCTTGATGGAGTACCCTTTCATCTTGGCACAGTAAGAGGGGTAATTAAAATTCCTCTTGTTCATCTTCTCTTACTTTCTTTCCTTATCTGATGGTTTTTCTTAAATGATGGTCATAGGCTCTAGTACCAGTAATTAGGGCACTAATCTTATCCCTCTTCTTCTTCTGCTTCTTATCATGAGAAGGCTCCCCTAGTTCCACCTTTTGCTTCTTCTTAGGAGGCTCATCTGTCACCTCAGCCTCATGTACTTGAGTTAAATCCATTATTATATTCTCCTTTGTTTGAGGTGGCTGATCCATTAGAGGAGGGATATGCACTGAATAGATACTATCACTATACTCAGATGAAGAGTGCTTATTAGGACCTCTTTCCTTGTCTTCTATCTGCTCCTCAAGCTGATTGTATAACATACCATAAGCTTTCATCATTTTGTTAAGTTTCTGTAAATAGGGTAATTCAGGGAAAATACCTCCAAAAGCAATTCCTTTCTTTTTAATTTATTATTCTAGTTCCATCAGATCCTGATATTGGGTAGCCCTTCTTGATGCTTCTTCATCTTCCAGGATGTTTCTAATGAAGTCCTCCTCCACACATTCCTCATGTTCTTTTTCGGCGGGTAGGCTCGGAGTCAAAAGTTTCTTGGCACTTTTAATAAAATTCTCTGGATCTACATACCTATATATAGCCACACTCATTATGTATTAGTTCAACCATTTGTTCACTGAATCCAGGGCTCTTTTACCAATTAAGAAATTGAGAATCTTAAATTGTCTGGGTGTAAATGTACCCTTTCTGTGAGAAGCTAGGTGCTCCTTATCAGTCCATATAATTTTTCCAAATAAACTCTATTGCAACTATCCTGGGAGGCACATATTTTGGAAGTAAATGAGGTGGCTGGGGACATCCATAAACCCTCATTATAGTAAAACTATTGTCAAAGTATAAATCTCCCCAGTTATGGTCTCTTGGCCATTTATCCAATAATTGACAAGGTCTAAGAACTTGTAGAACCTTGGTGGGCAACCTTGTCACATTTGCACCTATCATCTCCAGAATAGGATATGCACTTCAATTGTGAAAAGAAAAAAAATAATTTTCATTAGAGATGTAGTTCCAAACCCTAAGCCACATTTGTATAGGGTTTTGTTGGCCATGGAAGAATACCCTAGGTCTCAAATTCTATGTGTCCAAGTTGTTGACATTGAAGTATAATATTAGATGCATTAAAAGAGAATAATACATAAACTTAGGGTTGGGATTTGTACAGATATCAATGAACCCTTGATTCATCCTTTCTACAACATACTAAATGTAGTCATATAAGTGGCAACATGTACACTTTGTAGATCCAAGGTGATCATCAACATATCTACAGATATTCTCTCAGCACCACCATCCTCTCCCAAAACTCTACATAATCCATAAGAAATGTACTTCATGTAGAAGGAAAAATCCTTGTAGAAATATGGTGCCATGGAATTTGGTATGGAAGCAATATAATTCCTACTGGACTTAGGTGTATGGGCTTGGATTAACTTGGCAGCAACAACAGGTTCTCTGGTATATCTATTTTCAAATCAATCTATGTGCTACAAGGATGGTAGATATTGAAAGCTTTCATAAAAGAGGGTCTATCTAAGATAACCAGAGGCATCCCATCACTCTTCTTATGGTTTTGGAAAGGGGATCATTCTTTTTTTCTAATTCAAATAACAATTCTACATCTAGGAAAATATCAAGAACAATTATCTTGGCTAGGCCTGATGTACATGGGTTGGAAATTGGAATTGAACTATCTTGATTAGTATGAAAATAATTTAAAAAATGATATCTAGAAACCCATGGAGTCCTAGTATCTCTACAATTTTCTAAATCATCAGTAAATAGTTCATCATTTACTTTTTCTCCTTGACTGGATCCAGGTAGTAGAGCCAAAAACTCATCAGAATATTTCCTCTTTCCTTTCTGATCATCCTCTGTTCCTTTACTTGCTCCATAGGTTGAAGCTCCACTCATTATTGGTTGAATTATCCTTAATGGTTTATGAATATATGAATAAGACAAGTATATTCTGAAAAAACAAATCCTTACTGTCAATTTCCCTAAAAACTCATAATTCTCTGCTTCTAAATGCTCTAAAAATTATGCAATCCTTTGGCTTTGAATTCTGAGAACTTTGTAAAATGAAATGTATGAAGGCTATGTCTATTTATCACTTTAAGAATCAATGTAGTAAGCTGGCCAAGAACTGGAAAAATTCATTTAGTCACTTCTGCATTTACTCTGCGTACCCTGATATTAACTTTTTTCCCTAGCAAGGGCGTTTGAAGTTGATAGGTTATCAATTTTGAATGAGCCAACTAGGATTGTCATGAGTGCTTTTTCCATTTAAAAACCTTATTATATGTGAAATATCTTGATAACTGATATGATTGGCCTATTTTATTATAACTTAGCAGATCTTATACAAGTTGTCGAAATCCTTTCTCTTTAATTGGCTAATATTTTACATCATGACACAAAGTAAACCGTTATAACTTTACCATACTCTTACAATAGTTTATTTTGGAAATCACGTGACCGTTGTATCTCCAAGTCATTGAAAGATAGTCTTAACTCAAGTTATGATACGAGAATTAGAACCAAATGTACGATCATACTTTTATCAACAACTATCTCCAAGTCACTGGACAATTTACTTAACTCATGCCTCATTCAGAGATTCTACGACTAAACCTTAAGAATAACTCTGTTTAACCTTAGGTTTCTTTGGAGATCACGTGACTGTATAAATTTGAAGTCGCTAAAGGATTTTATTAACCATGAGTTTGCTAAGAGATTTCACACAAACCATTTGATCTAAATCTCATCAATGACCAGTGTTAAGTCTCTTAATCATTTTATATTAACTGAATCTGTTTCGATATTATGCGACCACCGTTGATTACCTTTTAATCTGACAGTTCACGCTAAATCTCTTAAGGTTTATCTTTAACTTCAGTTAGTTATGAGACTAAGTGACTGAATGAAAATCAAAGTTGCAAAATAGATTTCTTAACCACAGGTTTACCTTGAGACTTAATGCATGCCACAGGATCTGAAAAAACTTGGACACGTGTTAGCATCTTAATCATCTTCTCTGGATCGTTGAAAGCTTTGTAAATTTTTAACTCTTCTCAACAATTGAATGCCAACAACAGGATTTTCACTTAATCTGCAGTTCAGATTCATTCGTATCAATCTTGACCAGGCTTTGTTTAACCATAGTCTATCTAGAGACTTGGCGACTGAGTGAATCTCTTAGTCACTGAAACTTTCATGTAACTCAGATTTTAATTAGAGATTAAATGCTAGCCTTCCGATCTCTCTTCCATCAACGGCTGGCGTTAAGTCTCTTAATATTTATGTTCTTTATGAAATTCTTACAAGATCACACACCTTCCATTGATTCTTTCTTCATCTAACTGTCTGCGCTGAATCTCTTAAAGTCTCACTAATCTGCACTTTCATCTAGCGATTAAACACCAGCCACAGGATCATCTAAGCATCTACAATTGTCGCTAAATCTCATGGGATTTAACTTAACATGTGTTTCCTTCTGAGCTCTAGCAACTGAATGAATATCAAACCAAGATTTAACTCTGATTTGTTTGCGAGACTTCGTGACTGAAGAAATTCAAAGTCGCCAGACAATTTCTTAACTTTGGGGTTTCATTGGAGACTTTGTGCAAACCATAGGATCTCGATCGGAATCAATGGCATGCATTTAATCTCTTAATCCCTTAAAGCATATTCCTTTTATTACAAGATAATGCAACCAATGCATTGGGATGAGTCTCAAAATAGAAAGGAATATTCGGTCATGGTTATGAGATTAAGCTACTAACTTATTATGATAAAAATACATGACTTAAGTGACTTAAGTTCCATGAAAAAGGTAACAAATTAGAAGCCGATTGCGAAGAACTAGGGTTTTTCTTGACATGAATGAAAAATCACCTAGGACCTAGGAATTTTCATATCTCCTACAGATTTTATGGCTCAGAGATCAATATTTGTAGAAAAATTGATAATATTACGGACATGTTTTGACCTTCTAAGCAAGAATATCACTGGTTAATCAAAATTTTAATAGCAAGATTTCAAAATTGGGAATATAACCAACAGGATCATCTCCCCACTAAGGATGGTTCAAATGAGAATGTAAAATTTCTTATTATTCCCCCCGCAATGTATAATTCCCACTCTTATATCATTGAACAATTCTTATGTCTTCTTGTGAAATGACTTGATTGCTCCAAGAGAGGTGACACTCTATAATTGATTCTTTCTTTCTAAAAGGAGACACCCTTATTTGAATACGTGCTTCTTTGTTAATGCTTGACCACGATCATAACAAATTAATATATCTCTTTAATGAAAGCCTCTACAAGTTCTAACTAATCATTATAGAAATTGTTGTGTATACTTTGCAAATTCATCATCCTCAACCTCTTACTAAACAACACTTCTTTTCTTTAATCAAGTCACTTTATTCAAATATCAGTGCGTAAATTATGTCTTCAATAAATCGTCATATTCAGGAATGACATAGTTGCCAATATATAATTGCTGATGTTTTCTTCTTAACAAATCTACTGCAATTTAATTGACCTTATTCTTTGCACTTGGTGTGGACAAAAGTCTACAACACAACTTCACTCGCTAGATTTCGCATAGACCCATACAACGTTGGTCATAAATTTTTAACCCGACTCTTTCTATCCAATTGCTCCAGTGAGACTCTTTGCAATTTGTTTATCACCAACATATACCAAATGCAAAAATACAACGGTGTATTTGTGAGATATGGTCCCCGTACTGAGACTGTATTTTATGAGACAATCACACATTCACCATCAACAAACTACTCTCTTACATATGCAGTTTGGCTCTGATACCATGTTAAATTTTAGGATAGCTGCAAATGTAATAGAACTCTTATATTTTCTGTGTTTTTCAAATGCAGCAATCTCTCTTTCATTTACGTTGAGAATGAGGCTAGGAGAGAGACTTCCCTTCATGGGACATGTCTATTCATTATTATGAGATTAATACAATGATAATTGATTGTATATATATAGACACGTACACATAATATCTGTGAATCATTATTATATTTATTTCTCCTAATACTATTTTAGATATATATCTATACATACATATATATATATACATATATATATACACACACACATATATATATACATAC
>MU226222.1:125639-136778 GCA_018584345.1 Thuja plicata
CAAAATATAATCAGTGCTTGATTGACAAATATTATTTATCTTTGTTAACATTGATTATACATGGTTGAAGTTTTTTTCTAATCATATCTCTCATGACTAATTGCATGTATTTTTATTTTTGAAGACCTCTCCACTTTTTTGTTGTTGGTTAATTATTTATGTCGGTCCTCGATTGATGATTCTCATATATCATTACTGATGTTAATTATACAATAGTAAAGTGTGTATTTAATCATTTCCTCAAGAGAAATGATGCATATTTCCATTTTTCATGGACAACTAGATTTTTGAGACGAGTAATGTCGATTGACATGATTCTACAATTTTAAGGGTACTTTCTACCATTTGCACTTTTCAAGGAATTAATATGATCAAATTAGGTTTTATTTAAGCTATTCAATACTTGTGTGCTCTATGTGCTTGTAAGGACACTATTAGCTTATGGATGATGATACCATTGTATTGTTGTAGTTATTGTAAAGTGCGCTACCTACAAGTATATAATTTTGAAGGCCACTATACATCGATTGGAGTAAGTGTTTGATTCAGGAGCATCTTGGGTTCTTGGCAACCTTGTATCAACCAAAAATATGTTTTTTTGGTTCAGTATCTTGTTGGAGACTACTCAGTAAAGTGCTCGACAACCATTCTTGTTGGTCGGTTGAAAGATTTTTGTTTTACTGCTTGGGATTGGTTACTTGTTTTGGTTGGCTTCAGTGATGGGGTCTCGGTGGTTATTCTTGGTTGCTCGTTGGTTTTCACCGAATGGTCTCTGTGCTCAGTAGTATTTCTCACCAAGTTAGTTTTCAGACGTTGGATCTTCTGGCCGACGTATGCATTTAATTTATATAGTGTAATTAATGTTGGGGTCTCTCATTGGGATGTGTGTGGACCTAAATCTAGGTATTTACTATTTCCTATGTTAGGTCTTTAGGATCGTTGGTGCCGACCTCTTTTGTGGACTCTTGTATATATTTAATTTATGTTCTTAGATTTAGGGGCAGTTTTGGAGAGCAGTTCTTGGGTAGAAAAGAGATAGAAGATTTGGATCACAGGTTCGTGACCTCACATGTATGAAGATTATTCTATAAACATCTGAATGTATATGAACAAAAATGGGAGGGCCTTATAACCCGACATGTATGATGTTTGATGAAATAATAAGAATATTATACTTTCTTTCTCTCTCTTTTTGTATTTTTGCTTTCGAGTTATTCTAGAAGTTGGTTTGGATAGATGGGAGTGCCTTGGGCCTTGGTTTTCCCTACCCTCCTTGCATCAGGTGGTTTCATAGCGAAGGTGATATTTGAGGTTATTTCATGAAAACCCTAGTGATATTTATTGTGGGGTAGTAGATTGTGATCTGACCTACAATTGCAGAGGGTTTCTAGATGGTACATGGGAGAGGAAATGTAGATACATGTATAGCTAATAGGCTAAGATAGATTGCTGCAAGATTGGAAGTTGTTGAGATAGCCCAGTGTAGAGGAAGACATCTTGGGGATGTTAATGATGATGAAGTTGAAGAAGTACAAGTAGAAGTTGCACCTGCACCTGTGATGGATTAGGAAGAAGAGAGATTCCTATGAGCATTGACAAGTTTGAAGTCCACACCTTAGTTTAATCCTCCTGAGTATAGTGGAAATTTGAATTCTGATGAGTTGATAGACTGGATAACCAAAATGGAGAAATAATTTGAGTATGAGAATGTATTAGAGGATAAAAAGGTGAATATTGCAAGTACAAAGTTGAAAGGTCATGCATCCTTGTGGTGGGAGCATCTGCAATTGGATCAAAAGAAGAAAGGTAAAGACAAGATCAAGGTATGGGATAAGATGATAAACAAATTGAAAGGAAAGTTTCTACCTTGTGATTACCACATTAACCTAGTTAGGAGAACGCAAATTTTGAAGTAGAATGATAGCTCAGTAAAAGATTACATCGAGGAATTTTACAGATTAGACATTATATTTGGTCATGTTGAAGATTAGGTGGAAAGGATAGCAAGATATCTGAATGGATTAAGAAGTTCTATACAAGATGAGATCAACTTGGTAAAGATGAAAATTATTGAATAGGCATATCATTTTTCCCTAAAAGCTAAGGAGAAATTGAACAAAATCTATGAACAAAGGCAAAGAGGAATAGATGAGGTAGATTCCCTAGAGGAAGAGGTAGATCTTATGGTGAAAACAATAGATCTAATCAGGACAAGACAAATCAAGACACACATCAAGACAAAGGCAAGACTGAGTGGAAAGGTGGAATCTCATTTCGTGGAAGAGACAACTACTCCCAATGTGGATTTAATAGAAGAGGGTTCCAAGGAACTTGTTACAATTGTGGTGAAGAAGGGCATAGATATTTTGAGTGTTCAAATGCAAGCAAGAAATTTGGTACTAGAAGAAATACTTTGGTGCTAGAAGACTCACCAAATGAACCTAAGAAGGAAGGAAACATAATGTTGAGAATAATATGATGGAGTGATAATAATAAGAAAGATACTATAAGGACAAGTTTGTTCAAGACTAGATCCAGAGTTGCAGACAAAGTTTGGAAGGTAATTGTTGATAGTGGAAGGTCGGAAAATCTAGCATCATAGGAGATGGTCACAAAGTTGCAGTTGGAGAGAATGAAGCATCTGAAGCCCTATCAGATTTCATGGATCAAGAATGAGCATACATTAATGGTGAGTGAACAATGTTTTGTGAATCTAAAAATTGGAAAGTATTATGATAAGGTGTTGTGTGATATTACACCAATGGATTGTTGTCATATTTTGTTGGGTAGACCTTGGAAATATGATAGACATGCTATACATGATGGAAGAGTAAACAAATATACTATTTGGGTTGATGGTAAGAAGAAAATCTTGTTACCATTGGTTGAAGAATATGTTGGAGAGATATGTACATTTGTGGAAGTTTTTTGATGGAAGGTAGATAGTTTGTTAAGGATTTGAAAAAGAATGATATTTTTTATGCCTTGATTCCTAACAAACTGTGTAAGAACACAGAAGATAAAATTCCTGAAGAAGTTGAGAAACTGCTCACCGAGTACAAGGAGATCAATTGAAATAATGTACCTGATGGTTTTCCACTGATGAGATACATTATTCATTGTATGGACATGATTCCTAGAGCTAGTTTTCCAAACAAGGCACCACACCGGTTGACACCGACTGAGAATGAATAACTCAACCACCAAGTTCATGAGTTGTTTAACAAGGGTTTGATCAAAGAAAGTTTTAGTTTGTGTGCAGTACTAGCTATATTCACACCTAAGAAGAATAGAGAATGGTGAATGTACACTAATTCAAGAGAAATCAACAAGATCACAGTTAAGTATAGATTTCCTATTCTAAGGATGGATGATATAATAGATTGTTTGAGTGGAGCAAAATATTTTACCAAAATTGATTTGAAGAGTGGATATCATCATATCAGAATTAGAGAAGGTGATGAATGGAAGAATAATTTCAAGACAAAATAAGGTTTGTATGAGTGGTTGGTTATGCCCTTTGGTTTAACTAATGCACTGAGTACATTTATGAGGCTAATGAATGAGGGTTTGAAGAATTCTTGAATAAATGTGTGATTGTATACTTGGATGATATTCTAATATTTAGTAAGACTAGAGAAGAGCATTTGATGCATATAAGACAAGTGTTGCAGAGATTGAAAGAGGAAAAGTTTCTGATAAATTTGAAAAAGTATTCCTTCATGAAAGAAGAACTTGTGTATTTAGGTTTTGTGATTTCAGCTGATGGTTTGTGATGAAATATTTTTCCATTAGTATGAAAAGGAAATAGTTTTTGAACCATCAATGTTTATAGTGCAGACTGACATAACAGTTAAATAAAGGTCACCGAAAATGTTAAGTACATAGGAACCCAACAGAAATATCATAGTGTAAATTGAAAACATAATTCACAAAGGAACCCGACAGAATTTTACAATATAACTTGATAGTGCAAACCGACAGAGTAGACAATAGAGGAACCCAACATACAAGTCTAAAGAGAAACCTGATAGGAAGACTATAGAGAAACCTAAGCACCAGTCTACCGAGAGACAACTTTATTCTGAGAAATGTGGATCTGACTTACACGTCAGATTAAACTTAAGTTTTATGTTTAGATTAAATCTATCTTTAAATCCATTTCTTGAGGGACAAGTAAAGTAATTGTAATTGTTTTAATCAGTCTAACTGATTGAAAACATGCAAAATAGGAGATCAAGGTCAATTTGTAAACCTTTGATCATAGAGTTATCATTATAAAGCATGAAACTTATCTAGGTCAAATTCAATGTATAAATAGATGTGTAATCAATCAGAAAAGGAAGATGTGATGATGATTGTAGCCGCAGACACTTCTATGGATCAGAGACAGAGTTTTATGTGGAAGGACAATAAAGGATGAAATTAGTTACCGAGAGCAAGATCCAAGGCTACCAAGTAGAACACATATATTAATTAGTCACTATAGGTGATAAATTATTGTAATCTTTAATGGATCTGTAATCAATAATTATAGATTGCATATACTCAAGTCAATAAGTATTTTTGACTACATTCTAACAAGTGTAGAAAATAGAATAAATCCTTTGAGAAGGTGGATTTAACAATCCTTTGTAAACCTCTTAACCGAGTGCACACTAAATAGTGTTGCTAAAGCTCTTAACAGAGTACACCTTAACCAGTCTAAACATGTTACTCCTAACAGGGTAAGATCATCACAAGTGATCAAAATTGTAAGCCTTAACCGACCCCTTCCATTCTGTAGATAGTGAAGTTTTGTGGGTTTCATCCCCACTGCAGTTTTTACCTTCTAACAAGGGTTTTCTACGTTACCAAATCTTGTGTCATGTGTCATTACATTTCATGAATGTTTACATGCAAATTAAGTTGATGAATTGATATAACATGCATAAGATAAGAATAGCACATATGGTCGGTAATGCAAGGAATTGATTACTAAAGGATTAAGGTTAATTGACTAAAAGTTTTAAAGGGTATTGATTCACCCCTCCCCTCTCAGTACACACCATTCCATTATTCCAACAATTGGTATCAGAGTTAGATCTCTTATTTGGAAAAGGTTTAAAAACTTGAGAGAAAATATCATACAATGGAAAAGTATAAGCTAGACAAGAGTATTGAGAATCAGAAGTTAGAGATACAGATCTTCTAGGAACAATATAAAGAAGATAGAGTCAAGATGGGAGAGATACTATATGAAAGAAAGGTAATGACATCTCACTGTAATGAAATAGACTATCATGAAGAAGAGATACCTGATTTATTTGAGTCATTAGGATCTACATCTTGCAATAGATCAGACACATCTGAAGGAAGCATTACAAGTCTAATTGAAATCAATCAACATCTAGCTGGAAAAGTGAAGTCACTGCGAATTGGTCAAGAGACATAGATAGTAAGGATGATTGAGGTTATGAATAATGCTAGACAAGCTGAGAAAGAAAGAACATTAGTTATTGATGATAGGAGGAAGATCACTGAAAAACTACAAGAGAAAGAGTCAGAAATACAAAGACTTACTGAACATCATCATGAGATCACCAATCAGATTATTCTTATGAGTCAAGAGGAAAATTTAATGAACATAGAACTTAATAGAAAATTGGAAGCTATTGGTGAGCTAAGAGAAGAAAATGAAAGACTGAAGCATGAAGTAAGAATTTAGCAACAACATAATGATATGATCAAGAGAGTTGAAGAAAGTACAAAAAGAATGGATGATTTTCTGGATGGACAAAGAAGAGTCAACAACAATATCAGACTAGGGTATACCAAGCATGGAGAATCACCATACCAAGCTGATCCAAAAGATGTATACACCAATCCAAGACCAAGGAAACAGTAATGCAATCACTGTGGAAAACCAGGCCACACATCAAATGTTTGCAGAAGAAAAATTAAAGGTATTCCTGAATCCAATTCTACATTCATTGGAAATTGTTATAACTATAACAAGAAAGGATATAAAATGAATGTAAATCTAAAGTGAAAAAATCAAAGGAAACCTACATGGAAAATATTTTCCTACTTGAAAAATGCATGGGTACACATCTCTTGAATGCAAGAAGAAGAAAAAGAAAGCATGGAAGCCTAAAGAACAAGAAAATGCTTATCAACTAAAAAGAGTCAGTAACTCATATGTTTGGGATTACAACACATGGAAAAGCTACACAAAATGTGGTAGATATGGACACATAGCTGCAAACTACATGAGAAAATGGATGAGAAGGTCTAGAAGTTGGACTAACCTCAGAATGACATGCTTACACTATCATAAAGTTGGTCATCTAAGCAAGGACTGCAAAGACCAAGTGACAGAGACAAGAACCTTTGCCAAATGGAAATACCATTGAAGACATCAGGAAGATGAGAAACAAAATATGGAGGAAAGATACAAACACTGATGATGTTGGACCAAGAAATACCATTGTTGACACCTTATCCAATGGATCTGGTGACATCACGACCCCCACCTAAGCAGAACAGGTATGGAACTGCACTACACCAAGTTATATATTACATAAGTGTGAAAATTTGAGTGAGTTGTCACTTACCCCAAACCAAAAGTTTTTGTGATACCCGAGTGACTCCATCTTCAAACACAAAGAAGTGGGCAGAGCATTAATTGTGCTAATTAGGGCATCATCTATAAAAGGGCAACAAAGACCTCATTTCATTCACCAATGTCTAAGAGCAAAGAGAAGAGTGACCAAAGGCAAAAATATTATAAAGAGATTCACAAGCACCCTCATAGCTACTACACCAGATTCTAATCCTCAACAACTATAATAGAACAAGTGAGTAACTAGAATCACCAAGCTCACAGTTTGTTTTACGAGAAAAGCCCTAAATTTGCAAAATAATGTCAACCACATCCCATGTAACCAAGATCAAGAATGCCAAGGATAAAAAGGTTAATCTGATCAAGAAGTCTACTTGTGAAGAACCTAAAAACAAGTTCTGTCTAGAGGTTTCTTTGCAACCCAACGATGCTGGAACATTCTCAAGCATACCACCTAGGGCTTTGCTCATCAAGGATGTTCAGGCATACATACATTGCAAGATCGCCGAGATATGAGATCTTAAGGTTGAGAAAGCTTACAAGAAGCTTTGCACAGATGGAGCCATCAAGGATGAACATAAACACATCGATGTGAAAGGGTTGAAAAATGCCCTAATGTTCCCGAGGGAATTTAAAATTGAGTGGATCAGGATAGTGATGAGTAGAGTGCATGACCAAAAGATGTTTCTAGATGAGCCAAAAAAAATCACTAGGGATGTGATACATGCAGTGACCAGTTATCCTATAACTGATAAGGCCAAGGCACTTAAACACCCTCCTTGCCCTGATATTGAGAAGATGATAGGTGCAGAATGGGATGACAGAGGATTGAAGGTAAATTCTATCAAAGATCCCAAACTGAAATTTGGTGCATGTGTGCTGGGATACAAGATATTCCAAGCCAGTAGGATGAACAACATTACATGTGGATTAGTTGACACTGCACACAAGATTGTGAAGAAGGGATTACAGTTGGATCTATCTGTGCTTCTACTGAAGCAGTTAGATAAGAACATGAGGTCAATCATGTCTACAAAGTCCAATACATGTAAGTTTGGATCACTTCTAATGTGAATGTTTTTCTACTTTCAAGACTTTTTCCCATCTATCTGTAATGTCAACTGGGATACTACCTGACCATTGACAATTCAAATCAGTGAATTCATTAAGTCACTATGTGAAAAATTTACATCTGTCATGGATAAATATTTCATTGGATTCAAGGATAGGATGCAAAAAAGGATGAGGATACCAGAATAACTGGTAGAAAAATATAAGACTGATATTTTTTTATAGTGGACACCGATACAACCTTGGTCAAATGAGCTATACTAAGAACAACATGGTTAGCACCACTTGACTAGGAGACCAACATAGATCAAGCCACCAATGATATTCAAACATTATTAAATGAACCACTGGACAAGTCACAATGAAGGTTTGGAACCTATGAAGAGGCTAAGGAAAGAATAAAAACTGACCTAGTAGTAAAGAAGATCGATAGAAAGAAGACCAAAATGGTCAAGACACTTGAAAAGAAATTTTTGGTTAATGAAGAAGAAATAGATAAAAAAGACACCGAGGGACAGTCTCCCATCGGTGAAGGAGAACAAATGAGTGACTCTGAATCAAAAGAGTCTGATGCACCACCCCGAAAGAAGCCAAGAATTACTGTTGCATCTCGGACAAGGATTTAGACAACAAGAGATGCAATTTCATCACCGGTTAAGAAGGGACAAGTGAGGATTTACAAGAGGAAGCCTCAAACCTAACAAACTTCATAACCAAAGAGGAGAAAAAGACTAATCCAAACCAAGGAAGATATAGAAGACACTGAACAAGATGAACAACCTATAAAGAATAAAATTCCTACTACAATTGATGAAGTTTCTTCATAAACCATCAGTTCAAGTTCAATAACTGAGCCTAAGATTAGAAAATGGATAAATTTGAATCCTGAGGAACAAAACAAGATAGAAGAAGCCATCATCACAAAAATGTGTAAATTCAAATATATTCCTATATAGTTTGAAAATAAGATGCCACAAGAACTTCTAGACAGGTTATCAACAAGGTGGACATTCACATTGAATTCTAAAAAATAGATAAGGGAATGATCCCTAGTTTCTGTTATGCCACCCGAATCCAAAATGGAAGAAATTGAAGAAATGATGAAGTTACATTCAAATAATTTCTCAGCAAAATTGAGAGCCTACAAAGTACTATAGGGAAACTTAATTGAGCTTGAAAGAGAAAGTGACGATGCTTGGAGGAAAATAGTCAATGTACCTAAAGAGGAAACAAGCCCCGAGAGAGTATTATAACTCACCGACAAGCCTCACAATGAAGCAAATAAGCAAAACTGACCCCAGAGCACATACTTATAAATTACACTAAGGATGACAATCAAGTTGAATTGAACAACGAGGCTAGTAAATAAATGGATGACATTCCTCAAATTTTGTAGTCATTACAGGACATAACAGATGTCACAAACCAAGATATGACAATAATAGATATAAATGATGATCTTGTCGAAGAAGAAAAGGAAGATGAAGATGTTAATGTTACCTCCGAGTAGACCAAATAATAAGACACAACAACAGATGCTGCACAAGTGAATATATCGAGAAGAATGCCATTATTGATATAAGATATCAATATAATGACAGATTTAAGAGATACAACACTGGAGCATGATGTAGGCATACCTGAGGATAAGGGTGAAGAGGAATTGAAAAAAAATACTGATGAGCAGAATGTAATAGATGAAGAATAGAAAGAAACAGATGGAGAGCAGACAGATAAAGGTGAAGAAGAGAAGCAATGTGATGCCACTCCCAAGCATATCAAAGGAGAAGTTGTTGATAAAGCTAAGGTTGATGTAGAGATGTCCACACCAAATCAATAGGTAGACACCGAGCAGTAGCTAAAAGGCACAACACCTCCAAAGCCTTCATCAAGTACATCAGACCAAGAAAAAGAACTTGCTATGGTACTGCATATAGGTGCCTCCACTACAATTTCAAAGAATAATAATCCTATCACCCTGGATGAAATCATTGAAATACCAGACTGTGATCCGAGGACATTGGATCCAGAGTCACTTACAAAGTATGAAAAACTTTGTAAAAGGAAAGCTATCCAAGATAAGCTTGAGAAGGAGACCAAGGAGTCACAGGTACTAGAGACAAACAAGGAAATACTTATGAAAATTGTACCTAATACAAACATTGATCAAAATGCTTCTATCATTGATCAATTAGTAGTTCTTACCGAAGCCATCACATCACAAAACGTGGATGCAAAGAAGGAAATAGAAGAATGTGTAGAAAAGAAATACCAATAAAAATTGACAGAGAAAATCATCCAAGATGTGACAAAGAACAGGGTAAAGCTATCTAAACTAGTAAATGAATTGGAACCAATTATTTTAGAAGCTATAACATTAGTTTAGAAGTTATGCACAATAGAGAAATTCACTAAGGAGAATAGTGAGAAGATTGCATAGATAGATGCAGATCTCAATGCTAGTGCAAAAGGTCTTACAACCATTGACAATGCAATCAAGTTGCACTATGAAAAGATTATGGAAGCTAAAAGGTTGAGACTTGAGATTTTAGAGGTAGAATCAAAGTTTAGAGATGAGGTAACTAAGCTTCGGGCTCTAATCCTACCAAATATTACATTACTGCAACAACATATGACATCAGCAAAACAATTGATTTCCACCCCAGAAACGTCTATGACAGAAAGTATCTATGATATGCATGCAAGAATAACATTGGAGCACATGGCCCTGGAACACTGATAAAATGGATAATCAAATTCGAGCTAGGAACATATTAATCCAAATGAGTTAGGAAAAAGGAAGATTATCATGAATTAAACTATTCCTAAGAGCATACACCAAAAAGAAACAACAAGGGAGACAAGAAGTTTTTGAAGGGGGGAAAGCGTAAAAAAACCCCCGTGAATTATGAATGGGCAAAATAGCCAAGAGAGAGAGAGAGAGAGCCTTAGCTCATACAATATTTTGAAGAATGAGAGAGAGAGAGAGAAGAATTATTGTGTGTGAGGAGAAAGGAGAAATATCTCTATAAGTAGAGATGAGAGAAGGAGTTCAAAATGCAACTCCCATGAGAATGAATGCCACCATTCATAAGTGTGTGAGGCCAAGTGTGAGATTCCTCATAAGGAGGAATAAACTAAATTAAAAATTACAATAAATATTTGTCCTCACTTATTCTACTAGAGGAAAAAATAGAATGAAGTGGAAAGAAGACAAAAAAGAAATATATTAGGATACCTTGACTTATATCCTAATATATTAGAACAAGAAAGGAAGAAAAGATCTAACCTTGGTTTATACATACACCAAGGAAAGATTACAACTTCTAACACCCCGCTTTAATCTTTACTTGGGGGTTTACAATCAAAGGGTGTTAAACCCAAATTGGTACAATGAATCTAGAATTTTTCTCTAGAGAGAGGCTTTGTCAAGATATCTGCAACTTGATCTTGTCCTTTGCAGA
>MU226222.1:157301-177617 GCA_018584345.1 Thuja plicata
TAATGTATTAAATAAGATTTAATACATTAAAAGGGATAGTATTTAATTTAAATTCAAATACTTAGGAGCATGAATCGTATTTAATTAAATAAATTTAATTAAATAGATAGAAGAATATAACAAATATAATTAATTAAAATTAATTATAATGTTATGGGAATATTAATTAAATTAATATAAGGACGATTTTGGACGTCTACATGAGTTATTTCAAAAATTTTGGCAGTCAATGTTATATCTTAAAAGATGATAGAAATGGAAAACTTGACTCCAAGAGTGATGAAGAAATTTTTCTAGGGTATTCTACCAAGAGCAAGGCTTACAAATGTCTAAACAAAGCCTCTAACAAAATTATTGAAAGTACAAATGTAAAGATAGATGAATTTGTAGAGAAGAATGAACAAGAAAGCACTAAAGAACCAGAGGACTACAATAATTTCACTTACAACGAGGAACCTGACACTCTACCCCACCAACAATGGAGAGCCCCTGAGCTACAAATCATTGCTCCTGAGCATCAAGATGAAAATATCGACAATCAGGATAATGAGCAAGACAATATGAAAGGTAATGAAGAACAAAATGAAGGTCAAAACAATGATCAAGCTGATAGACAAAGAACTGTACTTGTACTTGCAAGATATGTAAGAAGGAACCATCCAAAGATCCAGATCATGCAACAAGGAGAAGGTATTTTCATTACACAGTCAAAATACATCAAAGAGGTCCTGAAAATATTCAAGATGGAAGAATCCAAACCAGTTGGAACACCGATAGCTACTGGATGTAAGTTGACAAAAGAAGTCAAGACAACATAGGTAAATCAGACTTTGTACAAATCAATGATTGGAAAACTCATGTATGTTGTACACACAAGACCAGGTATTGCACATGCAGTAGGAATTGTTGCTAGATTTTTTGCTAACCCCAGGGAATCACATATGACTTCTGTAAAAATAATTCTAAGATATCTAAAGAATACTGAGGAATTTGGCTTATGGCATAGAAGAGAAGGCAAATTTGAACTAAAGGTGTTTACCGATGTTGATTGGGCTGGAAATCTTGATGACCGAAAGAGCACAACTGGAGGAGCATTCTTTATGGGTGACAAACTTGTCACATGGATTAGTAAGAAGCAGGGATGCATCTCATAGTCTACTACAGAAACATAATATGTTGTTGCTGCTGCAAATTCCTCAAATATTGCATGGATCAAACAGTTGCTGGAAGGTATGCATATGAAGATCTTAGAACCAGTGACTATCTATTGTGATAAAACCAGTGCAATAAACATTTCCAAAAATCTAGTCATGCATGCAAAGACTAAACACATTGCCATCAAGTATCATTACTTAAGTGAGCAATTTCAAGAAAAAGAGGTGATACTTGAGTATGTGCAATCAAAAGAACAATTGGTCGATATCTTCACCAAGCCACTGCCCAAAGATACGTTTGAGTACTTAAGAAAGAGAGTATGGGTCAAACCCTTGTCTACCAGTCAATAAAAGACTGAAGGTTGTATCAGCCCAATTATTATCAGAATATCATTCATGTTGATGCAGGCAAAGAGATGAACTTCAAAGCTACATCTATATACAATAGGTATATATATCAAAACTGAGCACCAGACCATATTGTTGTATTGTTGATGGATAAGGGAAATTCAAGGAATATATTATGGATGGAAGAGGAAAGATCACTTGACATTAATGTAAGATATCTGTAAGATATTTGTTTGGAATTGTTGCCAAAGGGAGAGAAAGTATCCATATTATCATAGTCTTCAAAAATAGAAGAAGGATTATCCTTTATCAGATTACTCCAATAGGGAGAGATCATATCCATAGGGAGAGAATTTGTATGAAGGAATTAATACAAAGGAAAAGTTGCTGAAAAGAGGAAAAGACATAACAAAAGAGAGAACAGTCAAAGGAGAGAAATTGACACAAGAGGAGATTCAACACATCATAAAATAGAGAGCTGCAAGAATCAAATCTAAGCTAAAACAGAGCTTACCGACGGTCAGACATTTTTATCGGTTATCAAAACAAATTGTTGGTAGTTTGATGAATCTCAACAATTGTATTTCATATTGTATTAGAAATATTATAGTGTGATAATATAATTTTATTGCCATCAATGCCAAAGGGAGAGATTGATGACATGTAACTGATTAAATATTTGATATTGTTAAGTTGAAGATAATGTAAGGCACTAAATCAGTTAATGGTTTGTATTGTCATTGATGTCAACTTGATATCATATGTATGGTTATGTACATAATGCCAAAGACTTCAGAGAATCAATGGAACAAAAGTTATGCTTTCAGCAATGCATAAAATTCAAGTATTTACTAAGTGACAGATAACACCGACGCAGTGCACACCATTGGTAAAGACAAAGAAGAAAAGTTACAGTGATACCCGACAAGCAGAAGATAGTGTTGCCCAATGAAGCAAACCACAGGATGCCCGATGAGCTGAAAATAGAGTTTCCCGACAGACGGAGATTCCAAAGTTGACTGGAGTCACACTAACAGAACTGATAATTGTAACCGATGACTAACTGAAGAGTTAACCAATGGAACAAAGAGTTCAAAAAATGACAAAATATCAAGCTGGCAAGAGCTAAAGATAGACTTAACTAGTTGTTTTCTTTGTTTTATTCAACCAGAGCTAAGTGATTGATTTAAAGAATAATTGTAAAGTTGGCATAAAGATAACTACGAGATAAATCAAGAGTTATGCTTTAAAAAAGATTGGTTGGATTATTTTTTATGCCAAGAATCAAGAATCAAGAATAAATGAATATTATGTTTATATAAGAGACAAGCTTAATTCATTTTCTGCATCACATAAACGAGGGTGAATAAAAAGAGGATGCTGAAGAGAAACTAATGAAGAATTACTTCATGCAGTACTGATCAATCAAGCTAAAGAAGAGCTAAGGAATCCTGCAGACACCGACGAACAATGAGCACAACATCACAGAGCAGAAAGTATGGAACACAAAAGAATTGAATTGATACATTGATGAGAGAGGTAATGTACTTAAATAGATCTGAAAATTTGCAATTCAAGTTGCATTAGAAACATGTCATTTTGTTTTAGTTTAACCATTGAAGTATCGAGTCTCTTAACAGAGCAGGACTTAACATTATTCTATGTATTGAGGTACATCCCAAGGAGTGCCAAAAAGGTTGATTCATGAAAGTAGCATTGGATATGCCCAATATCTATTGACAGTCTAAGAGAGAGGTTGATTCAAGGATGGCAGCATTAGATGCCTGATACTAAGTGACAACCTATATGTGTAATATCCTCTAACAAGGTGACACCTAACAGTGTGTTTGTAACCTTTAACAGGGTTGGCTCTTAACAGGGCTCACTTCAGAAGAGTGAAAATTTGGGGTACCGGTCCTAGTGGTTTTTTCCCTTAACAGGCTTTCCACGTTAAAATCCATGTGTTATGTGTCTATGGTTTATTACTTTACTATTTTACATTTCACATATGCATTTCTGGATTTATCGGTATACTCTGCACATTTACTGTATTTCGGTAAATAGTTTTACTGCCTATCGATAATCAAGGAGAATAAGGATAGATAGTTAATCATTATAAGTATCTCATGGCATGCATCTTGTAGGGACATAATAATCTGAGGTTTATTTGATTGGTGGTTAAGATAAAGATAAGATTTTAAGGCCACTGATTCACCCCCCCCNGATTCCCCCCCCCCCCCCCCCTCTAAGTTATTTCTAACAAGTTTATGCAAGAATCTATGTAAACATCAAACAAAACGTTGACCTTCCTCAGGTAATATCTCTGAAATCAAAACTGGGGATATGGAATCACAAGATTGAATATGAATTGATGCATTTTGCTTGCTTTATTTGTAAGAAATTTGGTCATTGGGCTAAACACTGCCCTCAGAAGACCCAAAAGGAAAAAAATAGGGATCAGGAGCAAACAAAAGGTCAGAGAATGGAATGGAAAAGAAAAATGGAAGAACCGAAGGTAATCCCAAACTTGTTGGAAGGAAATAAGGATAAAATAGAAGAAAGTGAGTCTATCCAGCAGGAGCAAAATGGGGAAGATGTCCAAGAAAATGTGATGCAAGATCCCAAAGAAATATCAAGCCAGACAACAGAAGAGAGAGGGGAGATAATCATAACAGAAACTAAACAAAATGAAACAAGAAAAGAAAATAATGTTACACCGTCCAAAGGAGAAGAGAAAGAAATGTACTTTGAAGAAGATGAGGGGATGACAGAAATAGAAAAACAATGGTCAGAAGTAAAATAGAAGAAAGCAACTGACCTAATCAGGGAATGGAAAGTTGACTCCCCAATAGATCAGAACCAGAATGAGAAACAGAAGGAGGAGGAGGAAGCACATGAAAAACTGTGGTCAACTGTGGGCACAAAGAAGGGATCAAACAAGAAAAGCCCCAAATCCCCTCATGGAAATCACCTTGCCTTTGAAATGAACGTAAGGTATGGAAAGAAAGCTGAGAGTTCTTCAATGGGGAAATCAAATAAGAAGGTAGGAGGCCAAAAACCAGGAGTCCTAACAAGACAAAATAAGGCAGATATAGGGACTCCAAAACAAGAAAAAGGAAGAAAATCAGAGAAAAATCAAAGGGAGAAGGAAGAAAAATAGAACATTGCTGATGGAAAACAACTCACTATCCATCAGGTTTGTACCCCAACCCTTAAATGAAGATAATCTCATGGAATATCCAAGGACTCAATAGTCCTCATAAGCAAGATGTTGTTAGGAACTTAGTTAGAGATTCTAAACCTGATATTCTTTTGATTCAAGAAACTAAAATGAGTAAAGAAAAGATAGAAAGTATGAAGTTGGTTAAAAATAGGAAGTACTTTGGTAGTAGCTCGGAAGGGGCTTCGGGAGGTCTGGCCATCTTCTGGAACCAATCTTGTTTTGATTGTAAGCTTCTTAAAGAGGACAAAAACTTCATTGCTACTGATATTAGGAGTTTAAAGGACAACCTTTCCTGGACTTTAATTAATGTTTATGCTCCAAATACCAAGATAGGAAGAATTAAGCTTTGGAAGAATCTGCATGATCAGATGGAAGGTAGAAAAGATAACAACTTTCTCATAATGGGAGACTTTAATACCCCTCTTAAGAAGGAAGATATAAAGGGGGGCAATTTAGCTCAAGTGGAAAGCAGAGTTGATTTCATGGACTTCATAATCAATGAAGGAATATTGGATGTAGATCTGGAAAGGATCAACTATACTTGGTCTAACTGTAGGGTGGGTGAGGACCTGATTCAAGTTAAGCTGGATAGGGTTTTGATTAATCCAGAATCATACACCAAGTTCTCTTGTACTCTTTCCTCCCTTACTAGAATTGGTTCAGACCATTTCCCTATTTCCTTCAATGTCACTCCGTTCACTGGAAAAAGAAATGCTCCTTTTAGATTTGATAAAATGTGGCTAGATCATCCTGACTTGAAAAATAAAATGAGGGACTGGTGGAATATTGACGTGGAAGGAACAGCTATGTTTAAAGTGGTGAATAAATTGGCTAATGTCAAATATAATGTTAAATGTTGGAATAAGCAAAGCTATGGTGACATTTTCCAAGCCAAAATTAAAACTCAAAGTGAACTGAAAGATATCCAGGAGGAAATTCAAAGGAATGGATTATCTAAAAATCTGAGAACTCAAGAGAATGTGGCCCTTGCTGAATTTCATAATATCATAGCTAAAGAGGAGACTTACTGGAGATAGAGATCAAAACCTCTTTGGTTAAAAGCAAGAGATAAGAATACTAGATTCTTCCATCTCTTTGCTCTTAAACATAAGGAAATTAACAGAAATCATTATCTGTCTACTAGGAGTGGAAAAATAACCAAAGAAGAAGAAATAAGGGAAGAAATGGTGGGTTATTTTGCGTCTTTACTTTCAAAAGATCAAAATATTTATTCAAAAGACCAAAAGGATCTTCTTTTCTCTATTCCTCGCATTCTGGATCATGATGCCAATGCTCTCCTAAAAGCTATACCCTCAAAGACTGAGATTAAGAAGGTAGTCTTATCTTTTGAAGGAGAGAAATCCCCTGGTCTGGATGGGTTTTAAATGTTCTTTTTCCAGCAGTTTTGGAGTATTGTTGGGAAAAATGTTTGTTCAATAGTTAAAGAATTATTTGGAACAAAATCCATTCTCAAGGAAATTAACTCAACCTTTATTTCTCTCATACCAAAAAAACCTGGAGTGGATACGGTTGAAGGCTTTAGACCCATAAGTCTCTGCAAATCCCTTTATAAAATCATTTCGAAGGTTATGATGTCCAAAATTTTGAGAATCTTTCCTAATCTTATCTCCCCTCAATAGAATGGGTTTGTTCCTGGAAGAAAATTTTTGGACTCAATTATGGTATTGCATGAGAATATTCACTCCCTTCAAGCATCCAAAAAATAGGGTTTCCTGATGAAATTGGACCTGTCTAAAGCATATGATAGAGTGGATTGGTCCTTCTTGTCTAAAATCCTAAGCTCCTTTGGATTTGATAAAGATGTCATAAGAATTATAATGCAATTGGTTACAACGGTGTCTTCTTCAGTGCTTGTAAATGGAGGTTCTTCCACCTTCTTCCACCCAGCAAGAGGTCTTAGACAAGGTGATCCCATTTATCTGATTCTCTTTGCAATAATGGCAGAAAGTCTTGGAAGATCCGTCAAAAGACTGGTCTTGTTAGGTCAGATTTCAGGTCTCCAACCTTCCTCGGCTTTGCATAAGTGCTCTCATGAGAAATTTGTGGATGATACTATCATGATGGGGGAGGCCTCTATATTGGAAGCCAGGAACATGAAAAGGGCCCTGAATAATTATACTAAAGCTTCGGGTCAATCTATAAACTGGGAGAAGAGCTCTCTCTTTTTCTGCAATATTCTTGAAGAAAGACAAAGGAAGATATCTTCAATTTTGGGGTGCAAGATAGGGAATCTTCCCTCTACCTATTTGGGTCTCCCTCTTTTCCATAAACCTGATGATGATTTCTGGAATGGTATCCTTGATCAATTCCATAATAAGCTGGCAAGATGGAAAGGTGCTACTCTTAGCCAAGCTGGAAAAGTTTAGCTTTTGAAACCAACTCTCCAAAATCTTCTGGTCTATGCACTCAGTCTATTCAAAATACCTCAGAAATATGCAGACTTGATTGAAAAAATTTAGAAAAGATTTCTTTGGTCTGGAGTGGAAGAGAAGAAGAGATTAAGTCTTGTGGCCTGGGAGGTGGTGTGTAAACCAAAGAAGTGTGGTGGGTTTGGTATCAGAAGTATTAAAAACACTAATAAGGCACTGCTGGCTAAACAGTACTAGAGAATCTTTGAAGAAGAGAAGGAATGGAATGCCATCATCAAGAGAAAATATCATTTAATTTCTTTGGAGGAAATTCTTAGGGACCCTTTGAAAATCAATGGCTCTTTCATCTGGAATAGTATCAGGAAAGGTAGGGATTTGATCAAAAAATGGATAAGATGGAAGCTGGGAAATGGCAGGAAAATCAACTTCTAGACAGATAAATGGCTGAAGGAAGAAGCCCTTAGTGATAAGCAGGAATGGATGCCAGTGATTCTGGATTGTAAAGATATTATTGGAGAGGTCTCAGATTACTGGATCAATGAAAAATGGGTGGACCTTAGCTCCTTTGACGCTTCCCTCAACATGATTAATAAGTTTCTGACTCCCTGGTTTGTAAGAAATAACAAACATGACACTTTGATTTGGGGGCCAGAGGCTAATGGAAATTTTTCTATTTCTTCTGCTTCTGCCCTTCTTTTCCTGAAGGAAAATCACTCTTCTAGCTGTCAAGTATGGAATAATAAACTTATTCCCAAAATTAATATGTTCTTTTGGCTTCTTGTTCAAAATAAAATCCTTACAGTGGACAATCTTTGCAAAAGGGGCTTCAGTATGCCTAATAGATGTATCCTTTGCTGCTCTAAAGCTGAGAATTGTAACCATCTTATGATTCATTGTTCTTACTCTTGTAAAGTTTGGAACTCTGTCTTCAATGCCTTCAACCTGGATTGGGTTAAACCTAATAACTTCCAGGATATGGTTAAACAATGGCACTGCCCCCTTAAGGGTAAAGAAGTCAAAGATATTTGGAAGCTTGCTCTGCCCCACTTTACTTGGAGAATCTAAAAGGAAAGAAACAACAAAATATTCAAAGAAAAAAGTACATCCTTTCAAATTTTGGCAAATAGTATATGTAGAAGTCTGCTGGAAAACTTCAAAAATTAGCTCCCTAGCAACGCCCCCTATAAGAACTCTCTCTGTATCACTGACATTCTTATGAAATCCCAAATGCAGAAAAACAATAAAGTTAACTTGAGGGAAAATACGAGATGGAGTGTACCTCCGAGTGGCTGGGTCAAAGGTAATTTTGACAGGGCAGCCAAAGGGAATCCGGGGAAAGCTGGAGTGGGAGGTATAATAAGGGACCCTACTAGTAATTCTCTGGGAGCTGTTGCTGCCTCGATGGGAGATCATACAAGTCATATGGAAGAATCCATGGCTACCCTTCAAGTGGTAATGCTGGCCAAAGATATGGGATTTTCCAAAATGTGGCTGGAGGGAGACTCTCGTAACATAATAAATTGTATTAAAGGCAATCATAAAGCTTCATGGACTATCAGCCACATCATTGAAAAAATCAAATCTATTATGTCCACTTTCGATGATTATCATATTTCCCACATTTTTAGGGAAGGTAACACGATGACTGATGGCTTAGCTAACATGGGTGTACAATCTGATGTCATGCAATATTGGAGAGGAGAGGCGGATCTTAATATGGAGATTGTTAGTCTTATCAGGTACGATAGGATTAACAATATTGAAGGACTGATTAATAGACATAATTAATGATGAGGTCATCTTTAATGATGAAATGTGATGTGAGTTGTCATTCGAAGGAAATGGGATTAATGAATAATGTGACCTCGCACGGATTATGGGTGTTAACGAGCATTTTGAATCTGAAAAATCACAACAGTAAAGTTTCCTAAGGTATTGCGTTCCAGACCTCTAAATACCTGCATTTTCAGATCGAGACGAGCATTATGGGGGGTGGTCTAAAGAGGGAGGAGTCGATAGACTGCACAAAATGGAAACATAAGAAGAAGGTCTGGAAAAGGTTGAAAAAGGGAGGTGTATCACAATATTTGGAGAAGCTCCATGGCTTGGATATGGAGATAAAAAAAAGATTTGCAGAGGGTTGGAAGGATGGGAAGGTTAACCTATGGAAGAAATATTTCACTCTGACTATGAGGGTTATCTCTGAAATCATGGGCCTTTCATGCGAGGGAATGAAATTCTACAGGGATAATAAGAGGGCTGGGACTCAAGATTTCAAAATATTTCTAAAAACAGAAAAATAAGAGGCCCTTTTAAGCAAAGGGACGGGGGACTATGTTGATATCAAAAAAATTAAGTCCCATTCGGCGAAGATTCTAACAGTGATGATTGAGTATTTTACTTTGGATGGTAGATACTCTAAAATTTATAATCTACACTATGTTCTAGATAATCATTTTAGGCATGATAAAAAAATTTCCTTTCCGTTTTACCTCCTGAGCTCGTTGCATAACAATGTGATGGAGCATAGAAAGAAATCAAGTAATCATGTGCTCCATGTGGGGCTCATTTTGTTGATCTTTGAGTATGCGCGTAACCATGTCCCGGAGCCTATCCCCAAAAGGGTAAAAGGGAATGTGAGGCATGTTAAGCAGGAAAACAAAAAATAGAGTTCAAAGAAGAGGGTTAGAACTAAAAAGAATGCAAACCCGGAAAGGCAGGAGGAGACCAATGATGAAACCCTTGAGAATCAGGGCAACGATGAAGATATCCAGAATGAGGAAAAGGAGGAAATGGTTTTGACGAATCAGGATGTTCATGAGACAAATGACGAGACTCTTGTTAAGGAAAAACAAGGTCAGTTGAGTAAGGAGGTGTCTCAGACCAACGAGGAGGATACGCCTATGACTGATGAAGAGAGCAAGGGTAATAATACAGGAAACCAAGAGATGGAAGTTGAGGGAGGCGAAAAAGAGGGAGATGAAAAGGAGGAGAAAAAGAATGAGGATGAGGGCAAGGAGGATCAAAATGAGAAGCCAATTTTGAAGGTTGATAATAGAAATAAGAAGAAACAGAGAAGGGACCCCGAAGTGGTGGGTTTTGAAATTGATGATAGAATTATGGAAAGCAAAGAGGACTATGGGGCGAGTATGGAAGACTGGCTTAGTGAAGAGATGAAGATTATGAAGCAACAATTGATTGAGATGCATGAAGCTATGGAGCCTTTTAAGTCCAAGGTGGAGGAAATGGAGAAGAACATGAAGATTAAGGTAAATAACAGTAATAGAGATGAGGAGCTCACTGCTAGAGTTAACGCAATTGTAGAAGATAAGATGCAGGAAATGAAAAAGAAATAAGTCACAATGGGCACATGATACATGTCATTCTCAAACATAGCAATGATGGGCTTCAATTTTTGGTTCAGAACCTGAAAGCATTATATGCTTACCTGGAAAGAATTCTGCTGGAAAATATTACTATTACCATTGATGATAAGGTAGGAAGTTCGGGCCCAGGGACAAGAACCCAAAGTGGTCTTAAAAGGAAAATCCTGGAGATCCCAAAAGAGATGCTAGAGCTGAAGGAGTCCATTTACAAAATGGAAGAAATGCAGGAGGCAGAGGATGCCTACCAAAGAACAATGTAATGTCTTTTCTTCTGTTCTGGAAATTTTGTTGGAAGTTGTGCTAGAAATTGTGCTGGAAACTGTGCGTCTTTTTGGCAATTCTTTTATTTCATGTTTTGGGTTTGGGTGTTTGTTGGGGTCCTGCCTTTTGTTTGTAGCAGGCTATCTATTTTTTTATTGGGCTTTTGATGCTTATCTCTATTAGTATCTTGTAAAAGGTTTCGGGGTCCTTTCAAAACCTGTTTTTACCTTAATCAAAAACAATGTTAGTGTTCTTCGAACTATTTATTTGCAGTAAAGAATTGTCTTTATTGTGCATACTTTTTGTAATATTTCCTTTTTTGTTTTATATATGTAATTATTAATACTTGCATATTTGATAAAAACTTTTTCAAATATAGTGTATTTTATTTTGTAATATCTAGATTTTATATGTAAAAGATGAAGATAAAGTAAGATGTAAGAAATTATGGTTTGGCAGTGTCAAAATTCTTTTTTTATATTCTACTATGCCCATTGTATTTGCATTTCCCATTTAGAGATTATTTTTTATTTTTATTACCTCTCTTTGATTTTATGTCTTCAACCCATGGATTCACCTATCTGCCTAGTTGCCACCAAAGGGAAAATGTCTTTTCGAGGAGAAGTTATGAATATATGACTCAAAGATATTTTGAATCACTCAAATTTTCTTATCGTCCATGAAGTGAAACAAATTTTTTGCATAATTTTCATCAGTGTGGATCATAGGTATAGAGTCAACACAGACGTCATAGCCATATTTTTGGCCATAGTTATCTCTATTGAGGGTGCTAAATTTTTTATAGGGACTTCATGCTATAAATTATTCAAGAGTGTTTTTTTGGGCAAGTTGTATGTAGTGTTGGTCAACATTGATGAGATTGTACAATTCCCCTACAAAATACTACTTTTATATTCAAAGAGGAGGTCAAGAAGTTAGAAGGTTTCTTATCCTTTTTGGTGAGCCTATAGACATTTTTCATAATCAACACCTAGATATTCTCAGAATATTTTTCTCTAATAGCTTATTGGTATGAGGGTCATTGAAGATGGGGACTGGATTAAGGTATATCTCCATGAAGAAGGACTTGACAATGAATTAGAGGGGGTAACACTTTGGTTTCAAAAGTGTGGAAGATGGAGAGGTTGTCGAAGGGAGGGATGATGGGAATATTGGTGTAGGTTGAGGTGGAGAAGCTATAAATGATGGTTTTGGTCTAGATAGGAAAAATAAGGTCCCATAAGCTCTTTCATTCTCAACAACTTCGAATCCTCTGCAATTCCATGTCATCTTTTTGGGATTTTATCTCTCTCTCTTGGCATATTTCTATATTGTATATGAATAGTCTAGCTATGTCAGGGTTTAGTGGGATTTAGGACATTTTGGAGCAATTCGTTATTTTTCCAGCCTTATTCGTAGAGAACTCAATAGAGTTTACTTGTTGGTTTTTTGTGGTCTTGTGATAGGATGGCTATATCAATGGGAAATTTTACATTTTTTTGCCTTATGTAAATCAGGTATCTAGTCTGAAGATACTCAAACCTCTATAATCTAATGTATTTACTTTTGATAGTATAACATATTTATGGCTCTAGACTGTTACTGATAAAAAAAGATGTAAGTAATTATGAAGTGGGTGTATGTTAAATGTTACTAAGTTACAAGGTAATTAAAGATAAAATGATGTAATCATGTAAATTTTATTTAAATCATCAAATTTATTCTTTCTAAAGAAATAATTTTTGTTAAGGAAATCACCAAAAACACGACTCTATAAAGTTATCTTTGTTCAAGTAGTAGATTACTATTAAGTTATGGCATGTTGTAATCTCTATAATTCACATGTCATTTACAGAGAATACATAATGAATTATTGCACTTAAATAATATTAGTGTTCTTCATTTAGAAGCCAAAGATGGTTTTGTAATGTCATCCTTATCACATGTATCAACTCAACAAGAGTTCATCAACTTTTTAAATATTGATTGAGTTTATTAGGGAACAAAATTAGCTAGATAAATTTGGCCTTTTCTTGAATTGATCATTGGGACCAAAGTTTTTATAGGAAGTTCCAAAAATTTATATTTACTCCTGAAAAAAACTTTTACAACTTTACTCTTTCTCCAAGCTTTACCCTATATCTTATCTTTGTTTCGTCTTTGACATTGGAATCCAATGTAGGCTCTTTGAAATTTCTTGTTTTCTACAAATAACTTATGGGACCAACAAACATTTCAAAGAACCTCTATCTAATTCCAACGTAAAAGATTGAATGAAGATAAGATATAGGGCAAAGATTGGAGAAAGAAAGAAAAACATTAGAATTTTTTAGGGAGTAGATGGAAGTTTTTGGAACTTCCTATAAAATACTTCAGGCCTGAAGGTCATTTCACACAAGGTTATAATTAGCAACATTTTGTAAAGAACATTTCCTAACTCGTGAAGTGGATTCGAACAAATGAAATAGAACCTTCTTTTCAAATCCTTTGAAAAGACACGAGTGACATCATGAATAAAGTATTGATAGTATGAAGTAGACACATTAAATGTTGGAATACCTAATCTTGATGACTTCCCTACAACACTTCGAATCTATCATTTATTATTTAACAATGAAAGTGATATAAAGGGAAAATAACCTAGGGCATGACAAAGGTTTCTATAGATGGCTTTGGAAAAATCGGCAAGTTATTGGCCCTACAAAGTCGTATTTTCTATTTCAAGTGAAAAATTCCCCCAAGCTCAATTTACTAAAGCATAGATGACATACATGAAATTCAAGTATTTAGGGTATGATCATCTTAATGGCCTAAAATGTATAACTAATGAAATAGGTGATACAAAATTGAGTTGTGTGGATTTAAATAAATTTTGGAGAAGGTTAGAACATTCGAACAAACATCCTATCACACAAAGATTTATAGAAAGAGGATTAATTGAAGTCACAAGATTCTCATTAAATGTACAATGTTTGGATTTAGTAATGGAATGCATAAATATATATGATCTAAACACAAGGATAATAAAAAAATATGATGATTGATATGTAGTCACTCTCAACCACTCAAATATTCAAAACTTCTTCCATCTACTAAGAGGGGTCAGTTTTCTTACTAGGACTTTGTGTTATCAGAATGCAACTTTAACAACAAAAAGAGAGTGTACATGAACATAGTTTCCAGAGAATGGTTCTCACCCCCAAGGATAGGACAAGCCAAATCACCTATTACAATATATAATAATTTTATTTAAGGGGAGATCTAAACCTAGAAAAGTGGATGTTTTTCTTTATTCAAGTAACTTATGTTGGGTTAGGTTACTTGGATTGGACTGGTTTGATCAATGATCGCTTGTATGAGAAGATCATCTGGTTCCTATTGAATAAGTTTTCTACATGTCCTCATATTTGTTGTATGTCCTAACATGTGCTAAATACTTTCTCAGGTTAGATTATTTTGAAATTTTTGAATAATATATTTAGATCCGTGACTTTTATCCTAGCCTTCAATTGTAAAACAACTATTCAAATTTTAAGAGAGTTAACCACACATTTATAATAAAGTATCTTTCAAATTTTGCCCATAATAACACTTCAATCAGTGTGTAGTGGTCTTTGAAATTACATACATGCAAGTAGCACACTTTATAATAAACACAACAATACAATGGTATCGTAATTCATAAGTGGATTTTGTCCTTATGAGAACATAAAGCAAACAAATATTAAATTACTAAAAAAGGAAGCAGATGATTACACTTTCATCTTCTTCTTTTTCTGACTCCTTAGACTTCATCAAAGACGTGCATGATAAATTTGTTATAGAAAAAATATGTTGAAGAACAAGAACCTTGTGTAGATCCTAAAGATAGAGTAAAAAACATGCGCGTTGGACTTCCCTCGACACATGGGAAAATTTTTTGTTGCAACAACAATATGCTAAAGGAGGGGCTTGTCAAGATCTTCAAGCTAGATTCCAAACTGTGTGAACTATCCTACGCATTCAATATTAAAATGCATTAATATGTATAATTTAACATTTTAATTCATTATTAAGATGTAATGAATATATGTGGTTTAACAATGTAGTATGATTTCTCTTTTTTTGTCAATGTTTGTGTAATTTTTGAATTTTTCCTCAAACTTATGAAAAATCTTATATATAATTATTGATAAATTGATTAAATATTCAAAACACATCTCATGAAATATATATAAATTTCTATATCTCTTTTTCCTTGATTATGACCTACATATTCTTTTGAACAATGTTCTTCTTTATGTTTCATACTCCAAATTTGATTCTAAAACCAATGTTAGAGTTTGACAAGTATTTTTAAACTCTATTAATGTAGTCAATGGTTGAAGTTCCCCAAAGGAGACATTCCTAGCCATACAAAACAATTTGACACAATGGGACAAAATGAGTTCAGATCAATAATAAATAATAATGAACAATAAATATGCCCAACCATGCCTTCACATTATCAGTCTATTAAGATTTTGCATCATATTGGCCCAACACCATGCCAACCTACATTCTAAGGCACACATGCCTGATTACATACATAAATCCATATCCATGCTCGATGCTAACCTCTAAGATACTTCCCACTAAAATATACCATCCTCCCCCTAACCAAGAAAAAATCACAACCTAAATATACAAGATTACAAGCCACAAGTCGGCCAAGGAGATCACATTCTCCAAGATGAAAAAAATGTATCACAACAAATAGGTCAGGACCCAAATCATAAGGAACACCTCCAGATTAACAAGTAATGAAGTGAGATCACACAAGGAGGTCAACGATGAGCATAAGATCATTGAACAAAGTGTCAATCAGATAAAAAATGACAAGCAAGCTTTGCAAGGATGGAAAATGCAGATCAAACTAATAGAAAAGATAGGCCTAGACCAAAAACTCAAGAAATCTCCACCAAGACAAAATGAATCACAATGTGAACCTAGACATAGATTGCAAATGATTTTTAGAACATGCCACAAGGATCACATAGGCCAGGGAGCCAACAGGAAGGAACGCCACACAAAACACCAAAGATGACCAACATGAATAGACAACAAACAAACTGAAAGGAAATCAATTTAGTTAATGCACAATTGCCAAGAAATATAGGATGCTCCTACATCAAACACTCGAGGTTATTGACAAGTGAGCCTCTCACTTTGATGCTAAAATAAAATTGATCAAAAGACTTCAACTTCCCTATCTAAGAGTCAGTCATATGAACCAACAAATTAAACTCCTCTGTACTGTCCAATTTAATTCCCATACCATTTGCATGGAAAACTAGCTAACAAACTATCTATCAAAATCAAACTGATTATTATCAGAATTCAATATGAAATATGAACCCTTGTTTACAAACTCTTTCTACCATTTATCAATATCCTCATCACATGTCTAATCAAACTCATCCATAAGTCCTTTGACAACAAAGATTTCAGCAATTGTAATGTCTTCAATCTTCTTCTAGGCTTCCTTGTTCTTCATCACCTCTATCTGCAATTATGTACAACTCAATCTCAAATTTGTCTTCATCTTTACTCTTGGTAGGTCCATCTTTATGCCCAAGTACTTATCTTTGTCAAAGAAATACTAGTCCTCTTTCCATACATACACTGTAACACATACAATAACACCCTCTTTCATAAAAAATAATTTGATTAGTACCAATATCAACCCAAAAACACAGATCTTGTATTTTGAACCCTCTAGGTGATCTCTACAACAAATCAACAACTATCCGAAACATCTCAGTATGCAACTCTCCATAAGCAACTTGAAAATAATCACAAATGAAAACTCCATCCAAAATAACCTCATATTGATCAATAATTCCAGCAGTATCAATACTCTTACTACTATCCTCAACAATAGAAAACTCTCCAACTAATCCAACTAGGTCAACAGATTTATCCAAGGAAATTCATCTATACCAACATTCTCAACATCAACAACATGATACTACTTAAATTTCTCATTAGATATAATTGGAAGGTTATGAAACTCACTCTTAACCACGTCCATATCTACCTCATCTACTTTGTTATTAGAAGCGTCTTTCATACCTGATGTCAAAACCTTCATAGATTCTTTTACCTCCTCTTTTACTGTTGAAACCCTTGTTTGTTTCTTCCTCTTTTGAATTATCCTTCTGATAGGCCAGAAAATATTCTTCTTGATTGGTAAGTATCATTTCAACATCACATATCTTATTTTATCGAACGCTCACTTTATGTCTCTAATCTCTTGCTTAAAATCCATTTTCCTTGCTTGTTCTTCTCCCTCTCTCTTCGTATCTTGTTTCATTATTCGTGAACCCTTGTATCCTTTCATCAGTTCCATATCTCTATCATTTCATGTTTGCACATCAATCCTCTACAATTTAGATCCTTTCTCTTCCATACCACAACAAACCAATATAAAATCAAACACATGGGTTATAGTGTGGTTTAATACATTGGAACATCCCAAGGGACCATGTAAGACTCATAACAACATTAGAAATTGATTTAATTTTAAGGGTTATGAATTAGTGAACACATGATTTTGGTATCACGAGTTATATATTATCAGTTGACAACTTTGTATAAAATTACCCTATAAAATCAAACACATTGGTTTTAGAGTGGTTAAATACAATGGAACATCCTAAGGAGGTTGCATATGTAGTGGGAGGATCCTAAGGGATGTGTGACTCCCATATTCTTTTGGATTGACCACATGAGTATAATAAGGTTGCCTAATATTATTGCAGTTCTATACACAAAACTTTGAAGTGTATCTCTTTCTTGAGGTAATACATTGAACTTATAGTGTTTAAGGGGTTTAATTTATTTTAAAATAGTATTTGTGAGGTACATTTGATATTCGATAACATATACTTTGATAAATAGAAGATATTTTCTACAACAAGTCAAATTATGATATTCCATGTTTATGAAACATGGGTCAATAAATTTGATTAAAAAACTATACAATTGAATCTGGTAGCAATATCACAACATATGCTTTGTTTTTGTTTTCTTAAATTATGAATTTTGTATACCAATTTAGCATAGTTTCCTTCATAAACGTTATGTGGAATGCACCATTTTTTGACAAAAGCATAATCTCATGCTCTCCTTGACTATTTAGTGGAATTTATGCATAGGTGAATCTAGGATTATGTTAACAAGGATGACAAGCATTTCAAGCTACCGGTGTTATGTTGTAGATCTACGGTATTCCCCTTATTCGAGTTTGGAAATTTGGTAGTTTCAGATTTCCATGTTTTGTAATAGCAGATCTGCATATCTAGGTTCAAATTTGTAGAGTTTAGCCACAGATAATTTGGCAGTGTTCTAATCTTCGTCTTCGATTGGCGTGTGGAAGCTGAATCCTTTCTCCATGTTAGTGCCCTGTTTCTGAATCCTTTTTGTTTCTTCAATCACAAAAGAATTCCGCAGATCTTCTGGTCTACTGTGTTTTAGAAGGTTCTAGAAGTGTAATTTTGTATCTACCATTATAGGGCAGCTACGGTGAACCAATTTGCAGACATGAAAAGAAGACAAAGACCCGAGAAGACAGAAGTTAGATTGTCATCGCACCATTGTTAGGGTTTCCCGGCCCCTTGGCAAAGAAATTTACAGGCATGAAACTTTGTATAATAACAAAAATGTATCAGGCAGGCTTGGCTGAGGCATTGTGGGAACCAGGCAAAAGACATGGCTGGATCTAGTGCATTAAGCCATTAGAAGACCTTCACAAGCTCCGAGGAGATCTGGGAGATTTGTGAGAAATTAACTGGAAAAAGTTCTCAAGATTTGGAAGCCAAAAAATGAGGGTTGTAGTGAGCAGCAAGGGCAGCGTGCGTAGTGAGATTGCCATTGTCGAAGTAAAGAAGGAAATTGCAGGTTGAAATCGCCATTGAAAAACCCCCCGTCAAGAAGGATTGAAGCGGCACCGCATTAAACAACGGAGAATGTGTTTTCCTAAAATTTAGAATTTTTCGTAATTTCGTTATTGAAAAACCTAAATTGCATTCATAGTTTTGGAGAGGGAGCAAGTGGGCTAGTCGCGCGGAAGAGTGACAATGGAATTTGTTCCACGTGCGTGCTTTAAAGGCTTAAGATCACATGTTTTGTGGAAATATTTAGTTTTGACCTTTTCCTAACATGAATATAATTCATTTATTCCTTGTTAGTTGATGCCGGACCCCTCCATACCTCAAAGTCAAAAATAGGAGTTGGATAAATAAAAGAAAAAGAAAAACCTCCTCATGATTTTAATTAATTAAATCGTGTCTTTTACCTTTACACTAGTGGAGGAGGCTATTCAAGCACACTCTATGAAAACCAATGGATTTTCAGTGATATTCACTCGTATGATTCTCATAATTATGCAGATTTGTATTTATGGTCACATAGGGGTGGATGGAAAGTGCTAATGTGTGACCCTTAGACACATGCTAATGTGTTGATATTTTCATCCCCTTTCATCATATGGTGGGCACTAGAGGATTTCAAACTTGTTTGGTTACTAGTACTAAAGGTGGGTTTTTTATGGAAGCATATCTTTTATGTTAGAGGAGTTTTTAATGATTTTTTAGAAGTGCATATAATGTCAAAATCTATATAGTGGTACAATAAAAATGGGTTTTCATTTTTTCTAATATATATATTTTATAAGCATCTTTTACAAGTGACGAATTTGATGCAAATAATTGTGGAAGTGTTGGTATGCACTTTTTCACCTAATAGTTTTGTAGTGTTGCTTGTTGGGTTCTTAAATTGTCATTACTTTGTAGGTTTATAGCAAATTGGATCCAAATATGATCTTTGAGTTGTGAAAAATCTACATCTTAATATATGGTTGTCTTTTTATTATGTGATAAAATATAATATTGCATCTGTATGTTGCATTTTTGAGATCTAAAAGTTGTGCAATCTTGTGGGCTATCAAGACCTACTAGTTACATATATAACTTGGATGTGGCTCTACTTGCATATATTTCAATTTTGATGCAATTTTTTTGGTTGGCCTTTTCTTATTCTATTGGTGCATTTGTGTATTTTTAACTATGAGAGAAAGAGATGGTGCTTGGAGTACCTAGGATAATTATTTTTCGGAACCTATAGTTGCTGACAAGCATAGTGTGAGAGGCTTTGGATCATTTTTAAATGGGAGTTTTGTGCAATTTCATAACCAAATCTATCTTTATCAGTTGAAGATCATAGCTCTACCATAGGAACTAATGGTGTTGCAATTGTGTTATTTGATTTTGTGAGGACCATGGGTGATCTTTAGTTAGGAAATATATTTCACAATGTCGTGAATAACTTGGTATCAGTTTTAATGGGAGCTTTGGTAGCGATGAGAATTTGTTAGTTTTATAGATGATCCTTAGTTTAGAGGATGAGTATTATTGTACCATGGTGGGCTCTTGATTATTGGTTGGATTTTAGGAATGATATGGGTGCTCTTGGGAGCATATAAGTAAACTAGAGATGCATAATATTTAATTATAAAAATCATGATGTCACGATGA
>MU226222.1:182553-201743 GCA_018584345.1 Thuja plicata
TTTCTGTGAAATCCCATGTATTTCCTCTTACATTTATCACTTTCAACACCTTTGGACAGGATATGTCATACTTTTGCAAGTCATATAGTTGTGTGAGTGATGCAAACAACACCTAGTTGTGAAACTTTCATTTTCCTTCTTGGGTTTGTGAGCATTTGTACCGTCTTTATGAAATTCTTATGTAGAAGTATGGGTAGATTTTGAGTTGTGTTATTGTATAGCTGGTTTTTTTTAACACCTGTATGCTAGATATGGTAGTATCAGTCTGGGAGAATCATTTGGTGCATCACCTTAGGATTAGATTTCAGTTCCATTTTTCCTTCTAACCCTTTCCCTCTGAAAATCTTTAGTTTAGGTGAAGTACATAAGAAGTCGGCCTTCTCCAGAGGTTCACTTCTTTTCCAGGTTACCCACAACCCAGAAGTGTTCCCATGTATCACTAGATTGTTGAGTTTACTCGGCAGGGTGCAAATTTAAGTGATAACAGTTTTTGGCATGCCCGGTGGGACTGAGAACTATTTCCCAGTTCTTTTCAAACTTTATGTTGCTGATGTTTGGTGTGGACAACAGTAGTTTCTATATTTGGAGGCAAGAAAGAAACACACCTGGTGACTCTCGAGGATATCTTATGGTTTCAGCAGTTAAAGTGCTGGTATGTTCCAAAGAAAATCTTTTTTTTTTCTGATTTTCTAGCTTTTTAAACGTTTCAACATGTCAAAATTTCATGAAAGCATGTTTTATCATTCCCCATACCATGAAAATATTGCCCATGCACTTCCCCATCAACCATATAAAATCAAATATACTGCTGGTTTCACTAGAAAGGATCCCATTACAATAAATCCCAAGAAAGCTCCATATATTTTCCACCCACCCACCCACCCCTTCTTGAGCTTTATGGCAGCCTGCCAATGCATATCAACAACCCCATGAGAGATAGTTTATTCCTAGCCATCATGGTGGATCTCAGAATCATCCTCACCATGTTGATTACATAAGCATGAAGGACATGCTATCAAACTTTGAAGAACAGATGAGGTGTATTGATAGGCAACAAGAGTATAACTTGCAGTAGGATGAGTGGGCTTACCAGGCTTCTCAAAAATAGGAGGATGTAGATGCAAAAAAAAGAAAATAGGAGGAGGATCTTGCAAGGGAGTTGGCCACAAAAGAGGAGCAAGAATTTCATACACCATATTTTGAGGTAATAGATCAAACTATGAAGGTGGAGGTTCCCAGGCCCAAATTTTCAAGTTTTGAGAAAGTTCAACATGTTTCATCCCCAAGTAAGGCTGCTGAATCAAAAATTCTGAGTTTCAAATGTCATCACCCTTTGCAAGGCACTATACCTAAAGAAATTCAGTCCATACCTTGTGAGCAGCTATCTCAAGAAATTTTTGAATCCCAAAAAGCTCTTCAAGTTTCCCAAAACCCTCCACCAAGTAGGCCTTCTTGTCCTACCACTATTTGCCTTTATCCTGGAGGACCTATTGTTTACCAAGAAGATTGGTATAGTGAGAAATGCAAGAGATTTGAGGAGATAAAGGAATAACGACTTATAGTTGATGAACTTTCATGTGATGAAGAAAAGGGAAATTCAGCATTGTTGGTGCTGAGTGATGATTATAATCAGTTGGGGTAGCTGGGCATAGTGCAAGAAAGTGATGTTCAACCTGAACTTTGGGTTGATTTATTCGATGAGATTCCATTTTTTGTTGAAGATAAGAAAGACATGTCATTACCTATGGCTGAAAGTCAATTCAGACAAAAAGGTAACCACTAGCAAGGAGGTGATGAAAATGAAAGTTTCATGCTCTTGTTTGATGAACTCCCTTTTTATGTTGATAAGGATGAGGAGGACACAAATATGTTCACGCTAACAACAAATTTGGAGCAGCAAAAAGATACTGGGAATGATGATGAGTTGTTGTCTCACAATAATCAGGGTGATAACCATGCCTTCAACCATGAAGAGGGACATGCAAATAGCCAAGTTTTGGGCTTTAAGGAGCTAGAATTCCACGAGATCGCTTATCATGTTGAGTTGGATGCTAATTATTTCTCCTTGCTTTAGGAAGTATATCTAAAAGTTCATGTTTCCCAAGACATTGAAAAGAACTATCATGCTGCTGAAAATGTTATTCAAAAAAGCAAGGAAGATGTAGAGGAGGATGTGTTTTGGGATGAACTGGAGTTGTTTTGCTCAGACCTTGATACAAAACTAACATCTTGTAGCTTTGAAAGTCATGAGAAACATGAACATAATGTGGAGGCATCCATTTTACAGCTCGACCCACCTAAGCTAGTTCATTTGGATCAGCAAAAAAGTGTTGAAGAAGCAGTCGAAAAGCCAAAGACTAGCAATAGAAGCTCCAAGTTTTCTCTTTCAAGAGGATGCCCTGTTAGACATTTATCTAGGGTGGAGGATAGAAAAGAATCACTCATCTTGTTGACACCCAAACATGAAGTTCTAGCTGGAGATGATGTCAAAAGAGAACATGTTCAATCCTTTACCCTCTCAGGCAGCAGTGTGCATGCACATCACAAAGAGGTAGGCTCACTAGACTATAACTTTTACAAAGTATCTCTTCCAATAGTTTCCCATGAATATGTCAATCATTACAAATCGAGGAGAAAGGGGAGTTATTTTATAGAACCAGTAAATGGATTTGTTCAGCATTGCCTCATTGTTGGTTAGTTTAGGGTAGGGTAAGTTTCAGTTTCAATAAGTGTTGTCGCACATAGATTAGTTACAGTTTTCATTTTCCCTAAGTGTTGGTTACACATTTTAGATAGTTTGTTTCTGAGAAGGGGTAAGCTGTTGTAATGAGCTACAATTGCATGAGATAAGCATCCATCATATGAAACACTGAATACATGTATCCACTACTGCACATCATACATGTCTCCCTCATAGAACTCTAATAAACTAAAATAGCTTGCAAGGAAGGTGTACTTTTGTTTTTTCCTCTTCTAACACATCAAGTAAATATATATCATTCATGACATATGTTTGTTAATTCACTATCACAAATCACACACATGTGCCAGATGGATTAGAAGAGCTTGCTGTTTGGAAGGGAGTTTTAAAAGGAGTGTATTTTTCAAAGGTTTTTTCATACAAGTGACTCTATGCCCAATGGACTTGTCAAGGCAACTGGTCATAATGTTTAGCAGGCAAACATATCGCAGATGTTGCCAAAAATATTATTGATTTTTGGTACCAAACTCAATCAAGTGGAGTTGTTATGTTTTAAAGTGAATTAAGGTACATTTTTAGTTCTGCTGGATCACATTCATATGCATAGAGAAAAGAGAAAAAAATTACATTGTTATATTGCATCATGCAGTGTTGTCATAACTGAGTGCAAAGAAAAAATTGTGAAAAACAATCTTTATTGACAAAGTAGTTGAATATTGTCTTACACAAGTCGTGAGACTAACCATCATAATGCACATGAAAAGAACATTATACATTTCTAGATGCTATAAAAATTAAGGCATAAGTAGTAAAGGGTGACTCGTCATTGCCTGAATGACGAGCCCAACTTGTTTTTCTTTACTTGGTCTTCAGTCCTCCTGCTTGCCTTGCATCCAACTCTTTCTTCCTTACTGCTCCTAATCCCTGCATTTGAATGATAAAATGACGTTAGATCAGCGATCTAAGAAATGTCGTGTCATCATATACTACATGCACCCGCATATACAAACATACAACATGCTCTTCATATGAATAATAACAGCTAGCTAATCATGAATGTATGAGAAAACAAGAAATATCAAAAGCAGGATCCATATGCTCATTTTTATCTGACAAGTTTGTTTCATGTAAAGGAGCAGGTACATAGTTAATATTTATCGATATGTGGGATCAAGTAGGCTCCCACAAGGGTTGATCCCAGCATGTTGATAAATAATAAGCATGCAACTCTAAAGTCATATGTTGTTGCATAATATAACAACATATTCAATAAGTGCAAGAGAAATCAATTTTCAAACTAAGGATAACATGATACAACAATTCAATGATAGAAGCAATACTACAACAGTAAAATTGTTGGAAATACAATAATGGGAAAGCAAGATACTGAGAGGGGGGGTGAATCAGATCTTCAAATTTAAACACTTAAAACAAGCTAATCCTCATTCATACATATATGAATCTAATGTAATATCAAATAGCATCCACACAATGAAATAAATAACTCATAACACAAGAACTTGGTAACCCAGAAACCCAAATAGGTAAAACTGGGGTGGGGATGACACCCAAAAAACTCTCCACTACTGCAATAATAAAGTGTGCCTGTTAAGGCTACAAAATTTTGATTACAAAATGCAATCTACCCTCTTAAAGGTCTGCCTAGTTAAGAGCTAAAGATCATTACAATCTACCCTATGAGAGGATTTCAAATTGCAATAAAGTAAGCACTTTGTTAGGAGATTAAGAAAGGTCTGCTAGAACCACTCTGTTAAGAGATTTTTACATAATACAATGATTAGAATGTCTCAAGTATTGATCCTTTGTTATGCACTCTGATGTTGATGATGGATCTCCTCTTTCCAGTACCTTTTATGATCTCACAATCTGATATAACTTTACTCTATTGTTCACTGTGTTGTCACTCTACTTGATCTCTGCTTCTTAACCAAATAACCCTCTGTACATTTCACTTCAAAATGTAGCCACCACACACTTTGTCTACTCTCTCCTTACACACACAAAATAGGGTTTAGAAGCAATCTAATATATCTGTTCAAGTCTGATAGCGAGATCTAGATCAACGATCAAGATCTAATACCCATACCTTGATGGTATTTCAATTAATGTTTACAATAGATCATGCATAGGATAAAACAATTAAATGCATAAATAACTCTGTAGAAGAATATTAAATGCATACATAAGTCGGCCCAAAAATCTTATACAAGTTGGCCTGATCACTTATCCTCAAAGTTTGAATCATTCCAGACATGTATACAAAAATTGTTTTGCTCAGCACTTGACTTCTCTATCGCTCGGCACTTAACATCTCTGTATCCTACTCGGCTCGGCAATGTAACTAGGCAATCTGAAAACTGCTCGGCAATGTTGCTCAGCCTTGCATAGTTTTAGCTTGGCCATAGTGATAGCCAACTAAAACTGCCTAAGTGAATGGCTAAGTGTTGGTCACTAATCATCAATAGAACTTAGAGATTAACAATCTCCCCCTTTGATATTAGTGGCAAAAACACACTTATCATTACTTCTGTTCATTTCATCAAAATGTTGCCTAAGTATACTAAGTACTCCCCCTAGGAATATACTCAATATTATTCATACAAAAACTTTTACATTCCTTCAAAATATATATACAAGTGTACCTGTTCTGTACTGATGTATCATACTATATATACAAGTGTAGCTGTTTTGTACTGATGTATCATACTATATCCTTTCCAACTTCCTTACCAACTTCCCCCTTGTTTTTGTCACTGATTGCTGGTGGGGTTAAGTTGTACTTATTCAAAAATTGTTTATGAAGCTGCATGGTGGATTAAAATGTAGTATCCCAACTTTCCTTAGCAATCTTCATAACTTCCAATTTTATTTCTAGCTCGGCAGCTAGACTCACTAAACTTTCTGCAGTTGATATATTTGCATTGCTCTATGATAACTCTTTTGCAATTGAAATTTCCTTCTGTATTACCTCCAAGTGAGGCAACAAGCTGGTCTGAATAGTTATCAATTTGGCCCTAATTTGACCATCTTTAGCCATAAGCTCGGCTATTCTCAGTTGTGCATTGATCAACTTAGTAAGATGTAAAGAACTGGAAGTAGTATCTTTACCCAAAGTAGTGCCAGTTGATCTCAAATCTAACTGTAGCTTCTCAACAAGCTATAGATTATCCTTTGTGAAAAATTCAACATCACATAATTTCCTGTACAAAGAATAAACATTGGCTATAACTTTCTCTAAAGTTTCTACAAGAATAGAAAGTTCAACCTATTTTTTTGCAATCTCTTCTGAGATTTTCTCCATAACTTTGCTCTCAAATCTTCCCTTGGACCATTGTATAAGTTTTTTGTTGCTGTCTATGTCATCATCAGTTCCCTTCTATACAATGTTAACTAGCTGATCAATAATTGGAGCTTGAGGCATTTCATCCTCTAAGTCAAAAGCCTTTGCAAATATATCTTTGATGTCATGCAACACCTGCTTTTGCTTTTGTTCTATCTTCATCTCTTCCTGTCTCTTCTTCCTCTTAAGTAATTCTTGAAGAGTCCCTATTTGTTCAAAAGATAATTCATAGGGATCCCATTATGGAATCACAATTACCTCATCTAATGTTACATCTAGAATTTGAGACTTCTTCTTCAGAATTTTCTTTTTCTTCAACTCTAGTGAACTTATGCTCGATAGCATAATACCTTTTCCTTTGATAGTGTCAATGTCCATTGCCTCTTTTAATTTTGTCAGTATTATCTATGGGTTCAGCATACTCCCAGTTTTAGGACCAGTAGGAGTGGATGATGCAGAGTGTGGTAGATCAACCAACACTTGCACTGCCTCTTCTTCCTTAGGCTTATCAACAGTATCCGTTATCACTACTCCACTATCTAAAACTATTTTCACAACCTCTAAAATAGGTGGATTCTGTGAAGTTACCTCTTGTTCATTTGTTTGTTGTTTCTCTTCACTTATTTGATCATTGACAACTTCAATTATCTCATTGATTTTCTCTTCAGATGTTGTGGTCTTTCCTTCTTTAGTATCAGTTGCCTTAATAGGTGAATCAGTGTATTTACCACTCGGCATATCTTGTTCCTCGGCATTCAAATTGCTTGGATCATCAACTATGAAATCCATCGGACTATCTGCAGTCAGATCAACAGAATTAGTTGAGTTTAATGCATCTTTGGTTTTGTCCTGTTCTATAGCAATTTGATCTTGAGTCATCTGTGGCTTAGGGGTAGTTTGTACTTAAAATTCTTTTGTCTTTTGCTCGGATGTCCCCTCACCAGATTTCTTATCTTTTGGAACGGCCAGTCCAAAGATTTCCTTCCAAATCCTTGTACTCTGATGTACTAAACCTTCAATATCATTTTTTAGAACAACATAGCCTCTAAGCTTAGGAACAAACCTATTCTTGTATTCCTCAATGAATTTGGCTCTTTTTTTTGAAGTTAACTCAAGTATTACTTTGGCTAGAGTTCCTTCCCTGATCTATCTCTCTGTGGTAAGTGCAAATTCCCATTTGCTTGACAGAAAATCATATAGTTCATTCGGCACATAATTTCCTATCTTTTTAGGAGTTAACTTGAAGGTACTCATCATATCCAAGAGTGCTTCCTGAACTTTTTGCCTATCCACATTATTCAATTTCTCATACTTAATGAACTTGAAAGTTGCTAACCCTGCTGAATTTCTCAAAGTGTCACATACCTCATCAATACTAGCTGGATTCTTGAATTGTGCTTTAGGTATGTTGTTGGGTTCATCAATTTCAGTCTTTTCATCATCACTATCTGTCTCCAATTGTAGTTTCCTTCTAGGTCTCTTTGTTGGCTTACTTGGCTCAGCCTTAGGAGCAATTTTAGCTTCCTTTCCAGAACTACTTTCTGCAACTTTCCACTTTCCATATACTTTTGTTTGTACTTCTGCTAGAGAAGTAACAGTAGATTCTCTAGTTCTCAGATGATTAGCTGCAGGAGGTGTAACCTTAGGTTTGGATTTTCTCGGCTTGGTTACTATGACAATTGATGGTCTTTTTCCCTTATCTTTCTTAGTGACCTCTTCTAATACACTCACTTCCTCTTCTGTAGATATATCCTCACCTTGTCTAGTGGTCAGGCCTAAAGGTGCATCCTCAGGTTCTTCATCACTACCTAAACCAACCATTTTCTTTAGATTTTTCACAATCTTCTTTCTTTTCCTCTCCATTGTTCCTTCATTCAAACTTCTAGAAATTTTAGCTTTAGCTTCAGCTTCATCAAAATTTCCAAATCTCTCTGCTGTAGTATCAATTGCCTCGGCTAGGAGTGCAATGATGGTAGTTGATGCTTCATCAATGTTAATTTCATATGGAAATGGTTCTAAACATGTTATCCTTGGTGTCATAGCCTGGATATAAGTGTTATCCGTATCAACTAGAAAACAAATTTCTTCATAGTGCTTCTCCACTAGTGACTTAGGAATCCTGGTTCTTAATCTCATTCTCTTTTTGAATTCTACAAAATAGCTCCCCATAATGCTATTGAAATTACCTCCTAGTTTCTTAATACATTCACTAATCTGAACTGTAATGGGTCTATCCTTTTTCCAAACAATATTTCCCAATGTAGGAAATGTATCGTGAATGTAGAAAAATATACAGGCTAGTAAGCAACCAAACTTACATGATGAGCTTTTAGCCTTTCTAATTGATGCTAGGTTCTCAACTAATTGTGTCTACTATAGCTTGGTAAGATCATATGTATGATTATTCTTAACAAATTTCCATGCCTGGTCAACGGCTGTACAAGGAACACTATCCAATCTACTCGACTGATAGAACTTATGTGCTATTACTCTTGCTCCAAAATCAAGTTTTAGGTCTGTAATTGTAGAGATAGTCATACATCTGTTGTTCCATACGGCTCTAGTGTTTAGTGTAATTTATTCTTTGTTGTTATCCCTCATTGTCTATTTTCCATTAACTACAGGATATCTAGTCACTCGATGAATCATGTTTTTGGTAATCTTGACTGGTCCATTATCCAACCACATACACATATCATGAACTCGGCTAAGGATAACCTTAATCCATTCATCTTTGAAACCTTGTGGAAAATATAGGGCACGAGTTAACCCTTTTTCGGCTAAATGTTTGAATTCTCCCTTCAGAACTCCATTGACACACAATTTGCTGTAGGATTTCCTCAATTCACTATCACCTACTTCACCAATCTTAACCATGTAACACGATCGAACATCATGGATCATAAGTACCTTGGGTGGAATAGATGAGAGGGCTCCCATTAAATCACTCTAAAATGCACTTTCAAGAATGGCTCAAAAGCTAAGAGGTGCACATTCATCACTCTGTACTAACTGAATTTGTTGTTGTTCTCCCTCCATACTCTTAGCTGGTGTAGACGAACTTGTAGCCATAATATTGAAATTAGGTTTTGAAAGATGACGAACAGAGTACCTCAACAAGTATCTCTTTGCATTGTTCACCTTAGGATTGCCGACGGCACGCTGACGAAATCTTTGATGCTAACTTTGTTGAGATCAATTATGCAAATTACTTCAATCGCTCTGTAAACAGTAAAAATCGCAAGGTAAAAATGAAGTATCAACTGTTCATCCTTTATAGACTTTGAAAGGTTAAGGTAGGTAAGCAATGAATGTTCTACTTGTTGAGTTAGTGCAAGCCAGCTATCCTCGGCTTTCTAACACAACTTGCATCCCACTTGGCTTACTAAACTCGGCCATCATAAAACTTAATCAGCCAAAAAAACTCGACACACACGAAAGAACTCGGCCTTAGTGTCCATGATTGGTGCTCAGCACCTATAGTGCAATTGGCTCATCTTGGCATTTGTCTTCAAAATATTTCCTGGTGCATCTTAACATATGCAAATATAGACTTTGGTACATTTCATATTAGGAACTGATGTAAGATAAGAGTTTTAGATGCAGTTCCTTACATACCTCTTTTTCTTAGTTGGAGATGATGTGATCTCCTAATCCATTGTATTGGGTGACCTCGGATTCACTAGCTTCACTACTCCATGGTTCATACTTCTTAACCCATGTCTTTTTCATCTATGCTCTAATTTTCTCAATAGTAGGAGCAGGTACCCTAGTCTTGCAATCTTTCCTTGTATGACCAATTTTCAAACAACTATGACAAACTAGGCTTCCATTCATCCAACTTTTAGACTTTCCTCTGAACTGTGTCCTTATGTAGTTTTCTGGAACATGTCCATACTCACCACAGTAGTGAAAACTATGCCATGTGTTGTAATCCCACTTCTAGGTATTTCCTTTTCTTGGTGATTTCTCTTGTACCTTTGATGTCCACTGTTGTTTACATTTAGATCTGCAATCTTGTGCTCTATGACCATATTTTTGACATTTATAGAAATTACCATTGAGTCTAGGTGTTTTTCTTGCCTTTGTCTTACATTTATGTGCTTGATGTCCAAACTTATTACAGTTAAAGCAATAACCATTAAAGTTAGTTTTTGGATTGGACTTACCATTCTTGCTTCGGCAAATGTTTTTTGTATGACCTAGTTTCCCACAGTGGTGGAAAATAGGTTTTTTGTTTCTTGGCTTTGCATACCTTCTTTCACCTGTCTTAGATGATTCTCCTTCTTCAATGGTTTTATGTTGTTTAGTGTGACCTAATCCAGAAGAATCCTTCTTGATGCTTCCACCAGTTGTTCAAAGTAGCTCATAGCTACATTGGGATCATTCACTCTATTATTAAGTTCTTTCTCAGATCTCAATTCATCTTTCAATTGACTGTTCTCAGATCTAAGATTTACAATCTCCAAGTCTTTCCTACTGATCTCCTGATTCACAAGTAGTAGTTGATTTTCCATGTCTACTTGATTGACTGTCATTGTTTGTACATCATGTGTTCTTTCATCAAGTCTGGTAGTCATCATTCTTTTGTCTTCTTCTGCCATATCCTTGTCATCTTTGGCTTTCTTTTTCTGTTCAACAACTTCACACATTCTTATTGATTGGGATTCTTGTTCCTTTTTCAAGTTTTTGGCTTCTTCACATAGTGCACTGTTCTTTTCCAGTAGATCTACTATTACTGCATCGCTCTTAGTAGAATCTCCATTCTAAAATAGATTTGTGGTATCCTCTTCCATATAATGAGTGTCATTCATTAGTTTGGCCAAATCTTTCCTTGCAGTCAAGGAATTATTTAATTCTTGTCTTGCTGTCTCAAGTTGTTGTAGTGCTAGCTGAATATCAATCTTTTGATTCTCAATGACTTTACCCATTTTGTAGATCTCCATCTCAAGATCTAAATTCTCAAGCTGATTATGACCTTTTTACAGAACTGAGCTTTGATACCATTTGTTGGAAATACAATAATGGGAAAGCAAGATACTGAGAGGGGGGGTGAATAAGATCTTAAAATTTAAACACTTAAAATAAACTGATCCTCATTCATACATATATGAATCTAATGTAATATCAAATAGCATCCACACAATGAAATAAATAACTCATAACACAAGAACTTGGTAACCCAGAAACCCAAATAGGTAAAACTGGGGTGGGGATGACACCCACAAAATTCTCCACTACTGCAATAATAAAGTGTGCCTGTTAAGGCTACAAAATGTTGATTACAAAATGCAATCTACCATGTTAAAGGTCTGCCCGGTTAAGAGCTAAAGATCATTACAATCTACCTTGTGAGAGGATTTCAACTTACAATAAAGTAAGCAATCTGTTAGGAGATTAAGAAAGGTCTGCTAGAACCACTCTGTTAAGAGATTTTCACCTGATACAATGATTAGAATGTCTCAAGTATTGATCCTTCATTATGCACTCTGATGATGATGACAAATCTCCTCTTTCCAGTACCTTCTATGATCTCACAATCTGATATAACTTTACTCTGTTGTTCACTGTGTTGTCACTCTTATTGATCTCTGCTTCTTAAAAAACTAACCCTCTGTACATTTCACTTCAAAATGTAGTCACCACACACTTCATATACTCTCTCCTTACACACGCAAAATAGGGTTTAGAAGCAATCTAATATATCTGTTCAAGTCTGATACTGAGATCTAGATCAACGATCAAGATCTAATACCCATACCTTGATGGTATTTCAATTAATGTTTACAATAGATCATGCATAGGATAAAACAATTAAAGGCATAACTAACTCCATAGAATAATATTAAATGCATACATAAGTTGGCCCAAAAAGCTTATACAAGTCGGCCTGTTCACTTATCCTCAAAGTTTGAATCATTCCAAACATGTATACAAAAACTATTCTGCTCAGCACTTGACTTCTCTATTGCTCGGCACTTAACATCTTTGTATCCTACTTGGCTCAACAATGTAACTAGGCAATCTAAAAAGTGATCGACAATGTTGCTCGGCCTTGCATAGTTTTAGCTCGGCCACAGTGATAGCCAACTAAAACTACCTAAGTGAATGGCTAAGTATTGGTCACTAATCATCAACAAAACTTAGAGATTAACAAAAATAACATTTCAGATATGATCAACATGAATATAAAATACCGACATATATCATGAAAGAGCATGAGGACAACATTCTATCAAATCATGGAGGCATTTTTGAGAGGACAGTCGATATAAAAGAGGCTTCATGTCAGTGAATCAATCACAAAAAGAATTGACATGATTGTTTACAACACTAGAAGCTTCATGTCAATTATGCCTTCAATATTAGAAGAGATGGAACAAAGTTTCATGATAAGGGCAATAGGTGGGATCAAGATAGAGATTTCCAGTCAAGGGCCTTATGAGAACAAAACATTCATGTCATCAAGGACAATGAGAAATCATGTGTTATGATAAATTTCACATTTTGTTACAAGACTACATCACAAAGCTATAGGGACATTACAATAAGGTTGGTGATGCAATGAGTAGGTGGAATACAATGAAGGATTCAAAGTCATATCATGCATAGAGGCTAAAATAGAGAATGAAGGAAAATATCAACAATGTTTCAAAGAAACACATTCTTATAAAGGAAAATTTATTTTCTGATATCACTGTAATGTTGTTTTCAAATGTAGGATTTTGCACCATACATGAGCTACAAGAGAAATGACTATCAGTCATGAACATTATCATAGATTTATGGTGTGAACAACAATTGGAATTACTGAAAATCGGCAACTTACATGGTTAAAGCATATCATACTATGTAACCATTCAGGCTATGAATTTAATATGTCAAAATCTATAGAGTTCAGGTAATCATCACAGTGCAGACATGATCAATGCAATAACCATATCAAATAGTGCAGCTGCAAGACCATTATAAGATCATCAGAGTAACAAATAAGCAAAATATGTTAGTCATATAGCAGTAGAGTGACATTTCAGATTTGTATGCATTAGGAAGCATATAAGCATGTCGACATAGGAGTTGTTGTTGGGCTATTTTCTCACAATCTTTCCGAGTTTCAAAAACACACTGGTAGCTACATTTAAATTTATGATAAACCTATTTTGGCACTGGCACTTTAGGGTACTATTATTGATAAGAATCAGAGAGCAGTTCTTTGGGGCAACAAAGTCTATGACAGTAAGACAAGACAAAAGCATCACAATTTTTTGAATCTCTGTAGCAGGGAAAAGAGAAGAAACACCTAGATTTATTTTTAATGAATAGTCGTGACCAGCATATCTAGTTCAGGCAATGAAGAACAACATAGAAGAGAAATAAAATATTTGTTATTCTCTTTGCAGAAAAATATCTTGGCCCATAGAATAGAGGATCCTACTTGTAGATGCAATTTTTTTTGAGAGATCTTCAGGAGGATCTTCGAGGGAAGTCCTTGAAACTCTGTCAAATTACTCATGGCCGCCAAGAGTAAAAGGAAAAAGCAGATATTTGAAAATAAAATGAAGGCATCATCTATGATTTATAGCAGGTCGAATATCAAGACAAAGGGAAAAACATAAGGTTTCTTTTACTTCTTTCTTTACATATAAAATCCAAAGGCATTGAAAGGATTAAATACCTGTAGAAGAAATCATGATGGCTAGGTTGAAAAACTCCATAAAAGATCCTCAAATTATTCCAGCAAAGTCTAATAATGGTGATACCAGAAGTTGCAGGAGGAAGATCATGAAATGAAGCTACAGATTTGCGCTTGAATCCTATAATGGTGGCCAAGGAAAAAAAGCAATGGAGGAACAACTTCAAATAGTTCTGGAAATACCTTCAAGCTTCATAAATATTTCAAATAATGTAAAAAACTCCACATTCTCCTCCAAAACCCCATAGTGGTAGCATATCCCCAGGCGGCCCAACATGGAGAGCTAAAATGAAATGAGAAAGTGAAAAGATGTGTTTTGTTTTAGGGTTTCATGCCATATTCTCGGCAGCTTCGAGAGGCTTTTTCCTCATTTCTCTTAAAATTATTTTTGACATAGAAAGCCCATGGATTGGCTATGTAAAAGGCTTTTTGGGCCTTGCTAAAACTTTGATGATATATATAATTGACATTTATTAAATAATATAATATATATTATTTAATAAATATTATTTAATAAATATTATTTGAGAACTTAGTATTTATTAAATAATATATATTATATTATTTAATAAATGTTAATAGACATATCATTGAATTATTTTCACGAATATGGTAGATTTATAAAAAGTGCTTATAAATAATTAATTTGTGCCATTTTAATATATTAATTGTAATTTATAATTATTATTTTGATAAGTATATTATTCTATTAATAATATCATTAAGTGATTTAATTATCGCTTAATGAATATTACTAATATAATTAGAATTTATTAAAATAATAATTATAAATCATTTAATGAGTTATTGTTTGTGATGCAAATTAAATATTTATTTTTATCTTTAAAATCAAATAGATATTTTTTGAAGAGTTATGACTAAAATGCTAAAGTCATAGGGGTGGGATTGAAAGACAAATGAAGTTATTGCATTTTAGAAGCTCTCTATGAGCTGTTTTTAGGATATGAATGCATTTATTAGGAGCCATTATGATAAAGCTGATAAGGATTGACCTTGGCACCCTTTTTACAACTTTTTGAAGTCTTTTGAGGGGCTCAAAAATGGCCTTATGGACTGAATCCGACCCAGAATTTATTGCCCTCATTTATGAGGCAGTTGGCTGGAAAATACATAAGTATGAGTTGAAGGATCATTTGTAAGGAGTTCTTTTTCCTTCTAGGTTGCTGTTTTTTAACCTTTTTTGAGTTCTTGGCAGAAGCAAGGGGTTTTCGTAACTCAATTTCAAAATTGTATACTGTTGTGAGCATCATTGGTTCAATATATTTCAATGATTTTACCTTCTCAAGGCTTGTTTCATTGTGTGTAGAGAATAGATGGTTAGGTGTTTCTGTTAAATCCCATGTATTTCCTCTTAAATTTATCACTTTCAGCACCTTTGGACAGGATATGTCATACTTTTTCAGGTCATATAGTTGTGTGAGTGATGCAAACAACACCTAGTTGTGAAACTTCCATTTTCCTTCTTGGGTTTGTGAGCATTTGTACTGTCTTTATGAAATGCTTATGTAGAAGTATGAGTAAATTTTAAGTTGTGTTATTGTATAGATGGTTTTTGTGAACACCTGTATGCTTGATATGGCAATATTAGTCTGGGAGAATCATTTGGTGCATCACCTTAGGATTAGATTTTATTTCCATGTTTCCTTCTAACCCTTTCCCTCTGAAAAGCTTTAGTTTAGGTGAAGTACCTAGGATGTCGGCCTTCTCCAGAGGTTCAGTTCTTTTCTGGGTTACCCACAACCCAGAAGTGTTCCCATGTATCACTAGATTGTTGAGTTTACTCGACAGGGTGCAAATTTAAGTGATAACAGGGTCCTCATGGATAATGGATAAACTTGGCTGAGGCTGGAGATCTCTAGCATTTGGTGACCATGTGTTGAAATGGTGACTCTTCATAATATTTTAATACAATATTGAGAAGTACCTATATGTTTAATTATTTTATATCTACAAGTTGTGTAATTTTGTGCATTGTTAAGACCTATAAGTTACATGGACAACTTGGATGCAAGCTATCTCTATCCATATATTTTTCAATGTCGATATAGATTTTCTTATTGATATTTCTTTGATCAATAGGTGCATTAGTATGTTTGTCATTATGAGACAAGGAGATGGTATTTGGAGTGCCAATGATAGTTATTTTCTAGGACGTATAGTTTTTGACTATCGGTGTGAAACATTTTGAATAATATTTCAGTGGGAGCTTGCATAGTTACATAGTTGGTTCTATCTTCTTGGTTTTATAATATGGTTCTACCATAGGAACTAATGATGTTGCGATTGTGTTCAATTGTGTGAGGGCCATAAGCGATCTTTAGTTAGGAGATTTTTATCAAAACACCATTAATAGCTTGGTATTACTTTTAGTGGGAGCATTGGCATTGATGTGGATTTCTTAATTTGATAGATGATATTTTAGTGTGCCATGGTGGAATCTTGATTATTGGTTGGAATTTTTACATGATATAGGTGCTCTTGAGAGCATATATGTTTACTAGAGACATATGATTTTTTATTATATAAATTGTGGTGTCATAGCGAGATCATGAATTCTATATTGATCATACAAAGGAATCTTTGATAGTTATTTGAGATAGTCTTTTGGTATTACCTACAATGATTTTTTTTCTTTGAGATCTTCTAGATACTATATGGAGTTTAATTACTGTGATGTGGTATATTGGGTGCTTAGGAATATTGGCTATACTTGGGTGAGGCTAGAGATCTCTAGCATTTGGAGATAATATGTTAGAGTCGCGACTCTTGTTAGAATCAAAGATTAGAGAATGAGGATGAAACAATATATAATGTTTTAAAAAAAAATAAAAAAAATTCAATGGTTTGGTTTCAATTTATATATCAATATGTGCGTTCTTTGATACTAGATGATTTTTATAACATAAAAAACACCTTTATTTTGAGTTTTTTGGTGGAATTTTAGATGTTATGGATAACACCATACTAGACATTGTACAAGAACTTAGAGTGTTAGGGAGATATATGTGTCATTAGATTACAATACAAATGCATTCAATTTTTTGCATGTCTACCTTTTTATTACTAATGGAGAAGGAATTTGTGCACTACAAAGGTTTAATAAGAACCTAATATTATAACTTGAGATGGATATGTGAGAAGGAATAGGTATACCGGTCAATTTGTTTATCTTGGTTTGTGATGTAGTTAGTTGGATGCTTTTGTGATGATTCATGTTTGTTATTATAACTATGTACCTATAAGTAACTAACATATACTTGAGCCTATTTGTCACCATTTGGGTTTGAGTTTGTGTCTAAATATTAAGTTGAAGGACACGAAGATTTTTCTACATGATAGTAGTGCATCATCACCTTGAATTGGACCTTATGTTTCATTGGAATGATGGAGAATGATAGGATTGTGGATAAGATGGTGGTCATCTTGGTTTCTATTGTAGATGCTTTGATGGATCTCATGAGCACGTCAAAAGTTAGATGATGCATGTTGACTATAGGGATCATCCTTGTAGATGTTTTGAGCTTATTCTTTGGCCCCTCATATACAAGTGGGAGAAGTTGGAAAAATTATATTGTACACCTTGCATAATAACTAATATTCTTATTTTTTATGGTGTATCTTTTGATATATCTTATCATGCTAGGATAGACATTATTGGGGATATTTATAAGTGTTATAGTATATTAGAAATATATTTGATTTGGGGGGTCATGATTTAATTAATACATTATTTTAGGCTCATGGTTTTTGTAATTCCCCTTTGCATTTGATTTTGTGTAAGCTTGTCCTATAAAAAGTAAGCACATGTATGTGATATGAATATGCATTGAATCATCTCAAGGAGGTCACACATGCAAAGTCCAATTGGGTCACTTAATGTTGTTAAAGTTCTACATGAAGAACTTTGAAATTATATTTTAATCTCATTCTTGAGATAATACATTGAGTTTGCGTTGCTTTGGATGTTATATTTTCTAAAAGTATTTTTTGAGGGTATATTTGGGGTTAGATAAGAAATCCTGTCATTTTTTTCCATTATATATTTTACATACTATTTTAACATACTTTCTCTCATAAAGGTTATGTGGAATTAGTATTTGTAGCTTCAAATTCTTGGAAAATTGTACCTTATGATGAGATTGTTACTTTAAAATGAAGTAATGAAAATTTTGTGCCCTTCATATTCGTACTTTTTATTTGATTTCAATTAACTTATGTAAGGAAGATTATTATATTATATTACCTAATTCTTTTCTTGAATCATGTGAAAATTAAATTATTGTTATTTATTGAGGTAATTTAAATCCTAAGATAGACACTCTTTTTATTTCTATTCTTGGAATAAAATGAGTGGACAAGTGAGTGACGAAGGTTTGAAGGATGGATTAAATGTTTACAAAAGACCTAAGGATAAAGGTAGTTCAAAATGGGAACAAAAATAAATCTATGGATAAATCCAAATCAAAAGAACGATTTGAAAACCATGGGAAAAGTAGACTCCAATGTTATCAATATATAAATTGAGTGACTCGAAGAATCGATATAAAAATAAGAAGAATTTCGATGATTACTCCATAGAAAAATCTTCTGCTAGTGATGCCATTGATATTTATTTTTACCAAGATTGCTAATGATGACTCGTGACTAATAAATTTAGGTTTCTCCTACCAAAAAATCATCCAATGAGTAGTTTTACAAATACAAGACATGTGATGGTGGTGAGGTGTTCCTTTACGATAACATCACTCTCAAGATTGTTCATTGATGAATAATAAAGATATTATTTATCGATGAAAGAACTAAAACTCTCAGGGCCCGTTTGGTTGAGGGGTGGAATTGGAATTGAACGGGAATTGGCATTTCTGAATTCCCAAAATGTTCAATTCCCTGTTTGGTTCCAAAATTAAAAATTGGAATAGGGTTATGCGAATTCTAATTTTGGGCCTTTTTGAGCATTCCACAATTCCCCCTCAGGACCTGGAATTGGAATTGAAAATTGGAATTGGAATTGAGAGTATTATTTTGTGAAGGAAAATTCATTCCCATTTTTGTGTTAATATTATATTGCTATTAGAATGTATATATAAAACTGTGTATATATACACATGTGTATATATATGTGTGTATATATACATGTGTGTATATATACATGTATGTATATATACATATAAGTGTATATACACACATGTACATATATAGTATAGATACATGTATGTATATATACACATGAGTATATATATACACATGTATATACACACATGTGTATATATGTGTATATATACACACATGTGTGAATATACATGTGTATGTATATACATGTGTGTATATACTCTTGTGTGTATATATACATACATGTATATATATAGTATATATACATGTATGTATATATACACACATGTGTATATACATACTCA